>JAOANR010000009.1:31002263-31134331 GCA_030278955.1 Hygrophila difformis | reverse complement strand
CTGCTGGGGCCAATCATGACGGTGTTGAGATGTGCCGGGGAAGTTAGAGTGCAACATATCTTGAGAGAACGGAATGAAGTAGCTGATTACTGGGCAAAGATGGGTGCGACTCAATCTGAAAAGGTTGAGGTATGGTTTTAACATTGTAGGGATAAAGCCGTGCTGAGCAGATTGCTTGTGTTATCGGTAAAATTTTGGAGGAGAAAAACCTCTCTTTGATTGATGAACCTTGAAGGATTACAAGATTTGCAGAATAAAAATTACATAAAACTTAAAGAAAGCTGTAAAGGAATGAAATTGTTGAATGGAAGGAAAAAATGAAAGTGCAGGAAAGAAATAAACTGCAGAAGGTAAAAATATAAAATGCAGATTCTCTTTGAGAGTTGTTGAGATGTCCTCCCAGGATGCCACCTCCTAATATTTATAAGGAGGGCACCGGTCTTCTCACCAAAGTGTAACGCCACCGTGCTTTTCTCCTTTGATGGCGCCAGCTTTAATGTCAGTGTGATACTCTCCTTGCTTTGATGTCACAGATCCTCTCATCCTGTAACCGGCTCAGCATTTGATGATTCCTCAATTCTTAAGGGTGTCGTGCTTCTCACCACTCCCCAAGTATTCGTCTCGGGATCCATATGTGTTCAATGCATGTCCTTAATGCTATCCGGATAAGTTCATTGGACCGGGCCACTCACAAATAGATTGGGCTAAGTTTATTGGGCCAAATAATTTCCTGGGTCAACAGATGCCCCCCTCGCGCAATTTGTCTGATTAAAACTTTAAGACAGATTTGCGCGTTGTAAAGAGGCCTCGCTTCTCCCAAATGACAAATCATAGGAACACAAATTGCAGAATTCCACTGTTCTTCACTTTGGCAAATGGAATATCAACACAATCTCAATTCTTTAATCACTGAGGGCGTAATTCACTTTAAAAACTAATGCTTTGTGACTTAACAACCTGTGGGACCCATATAGTAATTTAATTTCAAAATCAACCAAGTTCCGTAACCAAGTCCAATAGTGATCCCAAAGTGCAAATTCCTTACAGTATGCAATTTCTTACTAAGTATTGCTCGAAGAGTTTCGCCGGACCATCAAATATTTCAAATGTAAAGCTCCAGCAGGCTGCGTGTGCAAAACACACTCCCAGTGTTGCCGTCGGGAGACATATAAAAAGGTTTGAGAAAAACCCTAATATTATCGTCGGAAAATTCTTGACGCCTGAAACTTGAGGACACACGCTTCCAATAAACACAACTAATGTAGAAGGTGAATCTACACATTTTAAGGATTCTGTAACTGCTTTTAGATCTCAAAACCATTGTCGGAAGTCGGAACAAAAAACGTCTCGCCGGAAAAGACGATGAATATTGCTTCCGGCGGATGTCCAAACTTCTTTAAAAATGGTGAAATTTATATGTATTCGACTCCTTTTGACATGAGGATCTAAGATCGTATCTCAGAATGATATACCCTAGCTCTTGGACACAAAACTTGGCCGGAAAGTTCAACAACTTGACCGGAAAATGGTTTTGCTTCGTCGGGGCCGTTTTCATCACTTTTGGCGTCGCACCATATACCGATTTCAATCGAAATCGCCTATCGATTCATCGTCCACTCAAATTGCAGTTTCGATCAACATACAACAAAATCGATTAGATTTTCGAAATCACGAATTCAAAAGTACAAACTTCAAGTATTTTGCTCTCTGTATCATGTCCGCCGCCGCATCCTCAAGCTTGCTTGGACACTAGCATGGACAGCTTAGCCGCCATCATCATTATTCCGTAGTCAGTTTTATCTTTTTGCTTGCCACCGTGTCTGTCTCGCCGCCTAGCCCTTGGCCTCCATCTCACAGCCGCCCGTCGCTTGATGTGCCGCCCAGCATCTCAGCCGCCATCTTCTCTCTTGCCGCCGTTGGAAACGCCACAAGCCGTCACCAAAGGCACTTCGGCCGCCACCCTGGTGCCTCAGCGGCCATCGCAACACCCCCGGCCGCCAGCTCCAAAGCTCCGCCAGGGCCGACGCCAGCCGCCAGGACGCTGCCTCGCTCCAGTCCCCTCTCTTTAGAGCCGCCAACCCTTCAGCCCGAGGAGAGCACAGCCAGCGAGAAGGAACGCCGCCACCAAGGGAGCGCCGCCAGCGCCTCCTGCTCGGGCCGCCAACGTCGTCGAGCCGCACCCCTGTTGAGCCGCCAGCGTCCTGCAGCGCCGCCACCCCGGAGAGCCGCCAGCCCGGTCTCGCCGCCAGCCTTGTGCTGCCGCCAAGCCTGAGGGCCGCCACCCATCGATGCACCGCCAGCCTGACCCGAGGGCTGCCAAACACGCCAGCTGCCAGACTGCCACGCGCCGCCATCCTTGTCCTCGCCAGCCGCCAGCACACTGCAGCGCCGCCAGACCTTCACGCGCCGCCAGATTTGCCAGCCGCCAGCCATCATAGGCCGCTTGCGAGATCAGCTCAGGCCACTACTCCTCATGCCCTAACTACTCGGCCTCCTCCAAGGCCGTTGTTGATGGCGTTCCAGGGCCACTATCCAGGATTTTACCACCCAAGGTTACTGCATTGGCCACCACCCTTGGTTCGTCTTCCTCTTTACTGTGTTTCAATTCCTCAAAACGAGTCCTGTGTATAGGTAGACGCTTCCCATCTTGTTCCTCAAGGAACTTTTCCAAGCGGGCCGCTTTCTCGGCCAGCTGGGCAAGATTAGTGGAATCTTGCACAATTAAACGCTCTTTCAATTTTGGCAACATATTCGCCACTGCAATATTGGTTATTTCCCTATCAGGGACTGCCATAGTGCATCGGCCGTTAAGCCGCTGTAATCTGTTAACGAAAGTGCTTGCTGCTTCATCGGCAAATTGTTTGGCATTAGTAAGATCTGCGAGACTAACTTGTGACAGAGGTGTGTAAAACCTGTCATGAAATGCCCGCTCAATATCGGCCCAATTTTGAATCGAGTTAGGCCGCAAGGATGCAAGCCATGCGAAGGCATGTCCAGTTAAGGATGAACTGAACAGCCTTAGCTTCAGCCAATCATTGGCTGCTGCCACGCCACATTGGGCAGTGAATCTGCCCACATGTTCCACGGTGGACTTGCCGCCGTCCCCAGAGAATGTAGTAAACTCGGGCAACACTTTAGTGCGTTAAAAAATATATTATACTGCAAACAAGTCTAAAAGGAAAAAATACTCCCTCCGTCTTATTTATATGTCTTGTTACTGTTTGGCATGAAAATTAAGGTAGAGTTGATTTGTAAGTATATGATAGGGTCTACATAGTCGTTGGAGGGAAAAATTATTTTTATTTATATAAACAAGACATTTATGATAGGACATTCAAAAATAATAAGTATGACATTTTAGTTGGGACAGAGGGAGTAAAAAAAATGAAAGATAAAAAAACTTTTTACTCGTGTCTCTAATGCGATACATAGGCAAATAAAGTACATTAAATCACAGTTACACACGGTAATTGATTACTGATATTGATTTACTCTAAGGGCTTGAGAAATTATAAATTCACAAACATATAGATATTCCAAATTAAATTAGAAAAATATAAGAAAATACCATTATTAATAAATCCATTGATAAATTAAAATTTAGAAATGATTTGCAATCATCACAAGTTTCATAATGATATGATTACCCGGGATGTATGACCATAGTTTTGATTAATTTATTTTTGTATTGCGATTTATCTAATGTATATCTAATACAATTTTTTTTTTCTATTTATGAATCTAATATCAATCTATAACGTATTTATTAAAATTTGTTATCATAACTAAACGTCGTTGGCTTGAGTGGTATGTGACTCTCGCAGCTTAAGCAAATGCTTTAGTTCAAGGCTTTGTGTATGCAGAATTATGCTTTGGGAGAGACAACCCTTCAATGCCCACTAGATCATCGAGGTATTAATCTTGGGTCTAATGTGGTATGGGAATACCCGATATACGCCAAAACAATTTGTTCATATGACATATAATTTCAATTCATAAAGTACTTCCTCCGTCCCAGCTATTTGTTAAAAGAATAACACTTATTTAAATATAATTTAAATAATAAATATAATATCAACCCATAAATTATACTCCCTCCGTCCCAACTAACATGTTATATTTGACTTTTTTACACTGTTTATTGTTCAACTTTGACTCGATTTTATTGCAAATATATATTTGGAAAAAATAGTCGAGTTAGATCTTGTTAGAATCGTATAATCTTGTAGTTTTAGAATATAAATATTTGAGGTAATAATTAAAATAGGCCACCAGAAGGAGTCATTTCCACTTCTTTGCCACGATATTTTGATTTAGAGAAAATAGCCATTAGAAGGATTTCGGGCCTGAATTTAGGCCATTGGGCTGGAATTCGGGTTGTGATGGCTTAAAAGTGGAAATGACTCCTTCTGGTGGCCTATTTTAGTTTTTTTGAATTATTATTTTTTAATTAATTGAAATAGATAATACTCATTTTGTGATATTATTTATGTCCTACTTTCTTTTATTCTTGTTCCAATATTTTTTTATTTCCATTTTAAAAATAATTAAATATTAATTACCAAATATACCCATCATATCGCATTAATAAATAAATATATTAAATTTTCAAACTCATTACCATTAATAATTCTCATCCAATCTACAACCATATATCAGTAAATCACACATAAATAAATAAATTATTGTAAATTCATTACAACCACATTATATAAATTCTTAAGCTACATTTTTTAACCCCAGTATATCCTTGTATTTAGTACTACTAATTATCCCTGCATAAAGTACCATGTCCGAAATTTTTGGGATACTTATAATAAACATGTTTATTTTTTACTTTATACTTTCTCCATTCTCAAATTTTTACTACATTTGGTTTTAAGGCACTATTCACGCATGCATTTTTATTTAAAGTTTTATCATAGTTATACAAGTTAAAATATAGTCAAGAGAGATCTTGTTAGTTTCGTCTCGTCGTGTAGTTTTTAAATATCGAACTTTTAGAATTTTTACATATACCGAACTTAAGTTATTATTGATTAAAAATGTGCATTGGACTGCGTGCGCAGTAGGTCCGTAAGAAATATTTGAAACGGAGGAAGTAATTTATTTGAATATGTGTTTGTTTTACTTATTTTATAATATATTTGAATTAATATTTATTTTATTTCTTATATTACTCCATTCGTCACATTGTTAGTGTTAAAAAAAAAAGTCACTTAAAAATTTATATAATATGATTGTAATTAGTTAAAAATTTAGTTTATTTATTTATGTGCCATTTATTGATATGTGGTTGTGTGGTGGACTGGAATTATTAATGGTAGAGGGTAATTTGAAAGTTTAATATATTTATTTATTAATGTAAGGTGATAGGTAGGTTTGACGATTAATATTTAATTATTTTTAAAATGAAAATGAAATAAAAATATTGGAACAAGAAAGAAAAAAGTAGGACATAAATAATGACACAAAATGAGTATTATTTATTTTAATTACATAAAATAAAAAAAATTGAAAAAAACTAAAATATGCCACCAGAAGGAGTCATTTCCATTTTTAGGCCATCGCAGCCCGAATTCCAGCCCAATGGCCTAAATTTAGGCCTGAAATCCTTCTAATGGCCTATTTTCCTAAATCAAAATATCATGGCCTAAAAGTGGAAATGACTCCTTCTGGAGGCCACAATGGACCCAAGACTAATCCCTCATGGATCTGCAAGGGCAATTAATGGTGCCTCTCCCAAAACAGTTTTTTGCATACATAAGGCTCGAACCCAAAATCTTGCTTAAGCGACCCGAGCCCCCATCCACTCAAGTCAACTGTTGTTGGTTATATATATTGAGATATTAACGGTTGAAAAAATGCATTTGATTGTGTGCAAAAGTCAAACAAGACAAACTAAATGGGACGGAGGGAGTAGTATTTTTTATCAATAATAATTAATGAAATTAAATTATCTAATATGAATTTTCATTTAAATTTGTTTATCCTATATTTTGTAAGTGCATTATGATTTTATATACTTACTTTATTTTTTATAGTGAAAAATGATTAACTTTTGTTAACGTTTATTATCCAACTTTGACTAATGTCTATACAACATATATAGAAGAAAAAATATAGTCGAGTGACACATCTTGTAGTTTCATAATATCAGACTTTTAAAAATTTTATTTATACACATTTTGAGCTATTAAGCATTAAAAATGTATATTGGATTGCATGCAAAAAATGTATATTGAGGAATTAGGTAGATTATTGTTCATAAGGGGATCTTTGTAAAAGATTATTGATATATTATTTTTCATAAGAATAGGTTATGTTCAGAAGGTATATTATTTTTATATACTCCCTCCGTTTTTTTTTTTAAATCTTACATTTTGATTTTATTTACTGTTCATTGTAACACTTTAACTTATATTTTTCTTATAGTTATAAAAAAACAAAATACAGCCAAGTAAGATCTTGTTGGATCCGTCTTATCTTGTAGTTTTTAAATATCAAATTTTTAAAATTTTTACTTCTACCGAATTTGAGTTATTAATCGTTGAAAATGTACATTGGCATACGTGCAAATGAGAAGTGTAAAGTTTTAAAAAAAAATGGAGAAAGTATTAGATAGATATAGATAGATATAGATATAGATACTATTAGTAGGATAAGATTCCAGAATATTAATAAATCAAGGCATCTCTTGCCTGACTCAATCGGTGCTTCGTGCTGAGTGTGTTAGAACTGTATAAAAACACTCGGCACATATAAAGCACACATTCAACACATATAAAGCACTTTTCAGCACATACAAAGTACTCCTTCAACAGTTCAACAAGAGTTGATTCAACTACCAAACCAAATTCAATTTCAATACCTTCAATGGGTATGCAGTATGCTCTTTCACTAGAATTAATTATTATTATTATTATTACTCCCTCTGTCTCATTTGAAGTGTCTCACTTTCCTTTTTCGTCCGTCCCAACACTTTGTCACATTTCATTTTTAGGAAATAATTAAATATTTAATCACCAACCTACCCATCACATCACATAAATAAATAAATATATTATAATTTCAAATCCACCACCATTAATAAATTCAAATCTACAACCATCACATCACACATAAATAAATTAATAAAAAATTCAAACCCATTACAATCACATCACATCAATTCCTAATTTACCCTTACTTTAAACACTAATCTACCCCTACATTATATACTAATTATCTCCACATAAAATACCTTGCCCAAAAGTTTTGAGCCACTTCAAATGGGACGGAGGGAGTATTATTTTACATAATTTCATCATCACATACTATCACTGTATAAAATTATGATGCAAATCTCAATATTATCAAACGTTCGTGAATGTATAGTGAAGTAGCCGTTTGAATATGCGTTTGTAAATGCATGCGATACCGTTGCGTTGAACTGTACTCACATCAATCATTTTTTTTTTTTTATAATTATAGTTCATCAACAAATAAATATAGGAACATTTATTTATTTAACTTTGGGACATCTTGATTCAAAAATGAAACTTCCCAAAATTCAGCACAGAGAAGCAGCAGCAAGCAAATACACGCACATAGATTGCGTTCACAATAGTTACCTCACTAAGTTCAAAATAAACATTTATAGACAATATGTTAAAATCTTCTTCATGTTGTCAAGTTTTAGGCTACCTGCATCAAATTCTACCACCAACAGCAAGACAATTGGATGCACTGACAAAACTCACCGTTTTGATGATCTTTGTGATTGGACTTCCATTTTGACCTCTCCCAATCTTGATTTGGAACTGGGAGTGTAAGAATATCTCGATGGCCAAGGCTGGTGGTCAGTCTGCCGGGATGGGCTGAGAATATCTCTGGTTGATGATAACCGATTACTTGAAGAGATAGGATTGTTTAACCCCGTTCTTTTTAGAGCTTCGAGTTCAAGAAGCCTTTCCCTGTCAGAACCATCTCCCCAGCTCTGATGATGGCTTGCGACTTCAACCCCATTTAACACGCTGGTGCTTCTTCGAGAAACCTGTCCAGAAATCGAGTTCCTAGCTTTGGTCCCATCAACAGATAATTTCTTGGACTCATGACCTGCACCATAGGCGTATGCCCACCTGTGGCTCTTACTATTGCTTTTCACATTTGATGGGATGGATTGCACATAGCTTTCTGCTGAGTTATCCTTGTTTTCTAGAACACTCTCGTCTTCCCTGTCATCTGCCCCACCATTTCTCACAGGGATGCTAAAATTAGACTTGCTGATATGTGCTGCTCTCTTTTCATCCTTGTCTCTTTTCGTTCCAAGGAAAACTTCCAGCTGCTTCCTCAGCTTGCCAATGGCTGTGTTTTTCTCTTCAAAGTGGTGCTTGCCATCACATGGCTTCATCCAAGCCCTCTCCTCATGCAATGTATCTGTTAATTCGAGTGTCCCACTTTCCTTTTCAGGTGCCTCGTGTACTTCAACTGGATCGGGTTTTCGTTTCTCCACTTCGTTTCTATCTTGGTCAATATTCCTTGTTAATTCGCTGCACACCTGCTCAGTTATTTCCCTGGCCCTCTTCTCACTCTCCAAATCTTTAACCACTCTTACGAGTGATGAATTCAATTCTGCTAATTCTTTCCCAAGCTTCTTGTTCAATCTCTCAAGTCTTCGCCTTAACTTCCTCTCTGCCTCAAGTTCGACTGCAATAGACTCAATAGCTTCTTCAACTGCTTGCTTTTCTTTCAGTTTCCACGATGCCTTCTCTTCAGCCCAACGCTTCATCACATAGTCAATATCATTTTTATCTGTATGAGGTTCCTTGATGAGATGATTAACCAGATGTCGAGCACGCTCAAGTTCAGCATGCAGTGCAGAGATGACTGACATGCTTGATGGAGGTTGATCTGATCGAGACCAGAGCCGGTTGATGATTTTCAGGAGCTCTTTTGTAGTAGTCAAGCCGTTGCTTATATCCTTGAGACGGTTCCTACTACTGTGTATGGATCCACTTGAAGTTGGGACATGTGATCGAGTCTCCATCTGCCATTCATATTTGATAGAGTAACACTATATATCATACAAACAGAGAAACCAAAGGTCCAAAACTAAGCTAAAAAAAGATTCTAAAATATACTCCCTCCGTCCCATTCCAAATGTCCTACTTACTATTTTTGGATGTCCCATTACAAATGTCTTCTTTCTATAAATAGAAATAATTTTCCCCTCCAACAACTATGTGGACCCCACCATATACTCACAAACCAACTCTACCTTAATTCTCGTGCCCAACAGTAACCAGACAATTGGAGTGGGACGGAGGGAGTACTATATAATTGAGTGAGACTGTGAGAGACAAACATAAAAAGTATTGCTATAATAGTTCTTTACCTCCACATGATTTACATTGCTCATAGAATCAAAGACTGCAGCATTTTGTTCGGCAGATTTAAGCCTCCGCGAGATTGAGCATGGCGTTTGTCGGCTACCTGCCGCAGATCTATCCACCCTCTATCAATTGTATAGGCAAAAACAGAAGATTAAGTTCATCATAATGCTAAAATTGCCTAATTCGGACACCACACATCTATTCTTTCAACTCGAGAATTTTCAATCAAATCCAAGTCACCCTTTCACTAATCCTAAACATATGAATCAATAGAACAAGCAAATTTCCAAGTATCAGGTTTCCATACAAATTTATCCGTCATGCTAATCGTTGAGGATCTTGTTAACGGATGAAAGAACCTATAAGATAACTTAAAAAACATTGACACAAGGAGAATCCATTTTCACCATGTAGATGAGAATTTCCTAGTTGAATTCAATACATTCCATACTTGATATACACAAGAGACAACCACCCTCGACTCCAAAATGTCTTCAAGACTCGTGACAAGAAAGAACCCACATTGCAACATAGTCCACTTAAAACTCAAACCACACAACAAAATGTTCATATATGCACATAAGAAATGGGCATCCAAAGAAGACAAGTATCGCAATCTCCTAGAGCACATTTAAGCATCTGAGTTTTATCCCAAAAGAAACTACAAATGAAGCTCACCTCCGAAACAAACGGGCTGTGCGATGGATCAGACAAATGAGGTGGCAAATAGCTAGAACCTGAGTGCAGCCTCCATCCCGACTGCATTTTCTCCCTCTTAAAAACCATCTTACTCCCACTCTTCTTCTGCTCCGTATTATTACTCTCGCTGATCCTCGGAGACGGTAAGGGCATCATCCCATTCATTTCCCACAGCGTGGCTGCCAGCCTCCGCGCGGAGACAGGCTGAGTCGACCTCCCACTCTGAGAATACTTGGGAGATTCCACAGTGCTCCTCAAAGGGGCGGTCCTCCATGTCGGCACGGGCGTGCTGGATCTAGACCCTCCAATACCAATCAATAATCCGGCCCGAGTCTTGCCAGCCCTCTTATTCAACCTGTGGTTGCGAATTCTTGACGACGAAGATGAGGATGATGAGCATACCCTTTTCCGGATCTTAGTAGGCATGATCAAACCCTCCATTATCATTCCTCTCTGCTTTTCACGCGACATTGTTAAAATCTTTTCCTTCGCTAATCAATTCTTCTTTATTCTGACAATCCCCCAGATTAAGCGCCAACGCATTCATTCATTGATCTGTGAGCAATAAGGAGAACAATCTGGAAGACAAAGGCTCCCAATTTATTCAAATTCAAATAAACAAAGCCCATTTCGCGAACTAGGGTTTTGAAATCTTACAAATTCAACTCAAGCGAGTGATCCACATCCCTTGGAAGCATAAAAAATTTCGATTCTCATCAGCATCATACTCCTATTAGAGAGCAAAAACATCCGATCGGCGTGAAAAAATCACAGTGAGCGAAAAGGGGCGTTTCCTCAGCGTAATCTTTCCAGCAAAAAATCGATACTTCTATTTGGTAACAAAACAAAGAATACCAAAATGTAAGCAAAAGGAAAGAAATCAATGATTGAAATCTCGATATGGTGTTTTGTGATTCGAATTGATTCAGCAAAAGGAAAAGGAAAAAGGTCAGCTTGACTTTGATTTGATTTCAAAGCTTCATAGGATTAGGAGTCCTATTAATGCGTAGAGGAAGAGTACTACAAAGACAAAGCGGCGTACAAGTAGAACAAGCGGGAGAGAGGGCATGTGAGGGGACCACGTGGCAGGTGATGAGTGGGCATTTGGAGAAAAGAATGTTGTTTGGTAGTAGGCCACCGTTATGCGCACACATGACTTTTCTTTAAAAACACAAACTTAAGGCACTCAACAATAAAAATTTTAAAAAATATACATGTTGAGGGCACTCACAGGATATATGTCCAAAGTACCCCTATATTTATTGTTACGGACACCCAAGTAAAAGCCACCAAATCTCACCCAAATTCCCCCAAATCAACAGCAACCCACCACCATCTTCAACAGCAAGAAGATACCAGGATGTCTGGCGTGACGACACACAGCGGCGGCGGCAGCGGAGGGGGCGACAGAGGTAAGCTTCTCTCTAAGTTCAAGATTTATTCACTTATAGGGTTTTAGGGTTTGAGTTTCTAAGTTGAAAATGTAGGATTTGAGTTTCTAAGTTTGAATTTTCAGATCTATGCTTCTCTCCCAAGTTTTATTGATGTCTGAAGTATTCTAATTGAGGCACGAAGTTTTTTATCTTTTCTTTTTTTCTGGTTTGAGCATTGATATTCGATTGTTGTTGGGGTTGATGGTTGAAGATTGGAATATGTAACAGCAATCGGACATGGATGGCCGATAGCATAAGTGGATGAACGGCCACGGGCAGCCGTTCATCATTAAGAGGGGCCGGCCATGGGTGGCCGGGCGCAGTGTATTTTTGTTTTATTTCTTGAATTTGCGATGAGCAAAATAATCCTAATCTGTCTGTCTTTCGTTCTCCAGTTTACCATTTTATTTTCTGGGTCTTGAAGGGCCGTTTCAGTTTTTCAGTGGCATTATCTTTAATGTTTAAAGCTTGATGTTGTACCTTTTCAGTTTATTGTCTGGTATCTTATCTTTAATGTTTTAAAGCTTGATGTTGTACCTTTCCTTTGTGCCATTGCAGTGAACTTGATCCCAATCTTCTCCAACAGAACAAACCTTTCTTATTGATCCTCCAAGCTCAGAATTGCAGCCAAGCATAAGGCAAATGGATGCGTTAGGATCACACACAAGGAATGCGAAGCAAATCAAGATTATATATAGTATTATTATTGTATCTTTACTAAATTAGATTAATTATAGAAAAAACAAGTGAGAGGTGGTCTTCACTCATTTTTGTCCACATCATGTATATATTAACAAAATGGTATTGTGAGTATATCATTTAAACAGGATTCCATATGAAATGTTTTTCTTATTTAATACGGCCACCACTGGACATTCCATTACTAACCAATCGGCCACTGCTGGATGTTTCAGTCCTTTAATTTTTTTTATTTATTTATTTTTAATATATCATCACAGCAAACGTCCATTCATGGCCGTTTGTGGAGACAGTTGTCGACCAACGGTGGCCGTTTGTGGTGAAAACTGGCCGGCCATCAATGGCCGTTCCATTTTTTTTTTTTTTCAGCGAACGGCCATTCCTGACCGTTTGCATTGGAAGTAAAACGGCCAGCTTTGGCCATTCAAAATGATGACAGATCGGCCAATCATGGTCGAGACTTTTTTCACTGGAGTGCCCATATGAAGTAAGGGTGTTTAGGATATTTTATATGGAATGTGAGTGCCCTTAAGATTAGTTGTGTGTATATATCCGGGACCTTGGTAGTATTCCGTTCGTTCTCCAATAAATGGAACATTTGTAAAATCAGCACTATTCACAGACATACTTTAATTTAAAATTTTATTATAGTTATACAAGTTAAAATATAGGCAAGTGGGATCTTGTTAGATTCGTCTCGTCGAGTAGTTTTTAAATATCGAACTTTAAGAATTTATACTTATACTGAAATTGAGTTATTAATCGTTTAAATGTGCATTGGACTGCGTGCACAGTGGGTCCGTTTCAATTTTTTGAAAACGGATGGAGTAGTATTTTAACTTTGTTGGATTTGTATTAATATTATCTGTCAGTCAGACAACTAAGAGGCTTAGCTTAAATTGCGTATTCAGTATTAGTAACTCGCAAGACCCGGTACCTGTTTATAACATGTTAAACTTTTTTAAAAAATTGCAAAAGAACAAAACAAAGAGGGAAAATCCTAGTTAAATCCCTTCTCATTTAAGTTATTTTAATTAAATCCCACATACTTTTGTTATCATGTATTAATACCTAGTTATGAAATAGTACATACCATTTAAATCTCTATTACATAAAAGAAAAGAGATAACAATATAAATGGGTAAAATTACAATTCTAAACTTACTTTTGCTGCCAAAAGTTGATGTGTGGATGGGATAATCATTACTTCTCTCTCTTCTTATATAAATTTGTTTTGTGTGTATACATATTATACACACAACCAGCCCCCAATTGTTGTAGCTTCTCTGGGAAGGTTTTTTTTTGTGTTAAGAGAGCTTGGCCAGCTGATCAACGAGGGAAGAACATTGAAGATGGAAAATGGTTAGGATTTATAACTATTAAGTTTCATACCTAGCCAGCCGATCAAAGAGGGAGGGGGTGGGTTCTTCACGCCAGCTTCTTTTGTGGGAAGGAACTTGAGAAAGAAGAAATCACAATTAGGGCAGGGGTTTGAGAGAAGGCCAATGAGACATTCTTCAGTGGGAGGAAAATGGGTAGCGTTTTTTAAGGAGAAAGCTTGCTGAACGAGAGGGATATTTGGAGGGGAAGAAGTATGACGAGCTGTAGTGAAGAGCCACACCATGGGGAAGAGATAATGTTTTTTTGTCATTACAAATCGGAGGGGCATCTTATTTTGATGAATAAAGAAGTTGGCAGCAAGAGAATGAGGTAAGTGTGGTGTTAAACGAAATATATAGTAGTGCGCAAACCTATCCACTTGGTGTTTTATTTTCTGAATGCACATTGGTGCATGTATGCATTACAGGAAATGTTTGCGTTTGGAAGTAAATGGGTATTTTTCTTTTGCGTGCAAAGATCATGAATGTTTCCACTGTTCAATATATGGAATTGTGATTTAGTAATGCACATGTGTTCTATAGGTATTTGTGTTGTATTATACATGTTTACATACTGTATCGTATTTCAGTGGAGGAAGCATGTTGTATTTTTGCTAGTAATGTTGTATTGGAATATATGTATTGCTAGAGTGTGTTGTGTTATGCATGCTTCGATGTTTTATTCACTTTCAGTAACGGAAGTGTGTTGCACACTGCATATTTGTGCTGACATTGAGAAATGCAATGTTATTTGTGAAACGGTGTTGTATTAGGTTGTTGTATGTGTAGTGACAATGAGTGGTGAATTATTTATTGCAAGACGGATACGGAAGATGATGATGAATGTGATAACTTTGATGAGAAAGGCAACAAGGATGTAACAGTAGTGTGGGCTCATGCTTTTAAAGGGGAAAGTCAAAAGTTTAAAAATGTGGATCAATATTTTAAAGGAGGTAAGAATTGTTTCATACAGTCGTATGTATGTTGTTAAGTATGAAAATGAGTGTTGTTATTAAGTGTCATGCTTCTTGTTAGTTCGGTGTTTTACGGTTGTAGTTTAGTGTTTAAAGGTTATAGTTTGGTGCCATTGCAAGTGTCGAAATTGTACCTTTCTAAGGATAAAAAGAAATGGACATGGGTATTAAAGGCTGCGGCTTACGCTGCTACATATGAAGAGATGTTTCAACATTTGAATTCTATCCTCTAAGCAATACCTCCATCTTCAACTTTCAATGAAAATTCGGAAGAAAAAGCATATACCATCCCAAGTCCAGACAAACAACATTCGGTGTGGCCTATGCCGACGGCGAGGGCATAACCAAGCTACCTGCAAAGAGGCATACAAAACGATTGCCCGATTAATACATGCACAATGATGTTTTTGCACACAGACTGCACCTTTTGTACATATTGATATTGTTTAAGTTACTGTGATGTTTTCCACAAACTGAAGTGGTATTATTTTTTAATAATTTCATTGTTTGAAACGGTCCTTGTTCTGGATTGTTTCAAAATGTGATAACTTTTTTATGTAACAATGGAATGATGTACTGTTAAGTGGACAGCTGTGTGGTTGTAATGTTTTATATGAAATCGCTTATTTATGTGGAATGTGGTTATTATGTTGTATGCAAAGCTGATATTTATATGGTATATGGTATTGAGCAAGTGTGTGTGAAACTAGTGTACAAACATACTCAGTTAGCACAATGATGTTGGTGGTTCTAACAGTGGTGTTCGTGCTTGATAATGGCCAAAATTGACCATTATTTTCAATCTATTTCCGTGTCTAAACATGGATATTTGATCGCATTCCGGTCTTATTTAAATAAGAAAGCAGTTGAATTTGACAGATATTTGCAAGTTTGTATAAATAATAAGTTGGTATTGAAAAATGCAAAAATATTGTTATTTTATTAAATGTGTGTTTTGAAATCCCAAAAACAAATCAAAATGCAAAATGTATTATGTGTATAGTCTTTAACTTAATTTATATATATTTATTATTATTTTAAAAAAAAAGAAATCAAAAGAGTTATCAAAATTGAGAATTGGAAAGCTCGTGGGTCCCACATCTACACACTTTGCAATTTGCATTCATCTTCCCCAATTATTCCCGTTGTCGTGTCTGTCCATCTCCGATCACCCTAACTCCAATTTATTTCAGATGCAGCTCCGGCCAACACTTCCGTCGTCAACCCTTATCCTCGACGCTGTTATGCCCATTTCCGGCATCCGTCCACTACCTGCCCTTACACTAGAATTGGGGTTATCTTCCCGAAAATTGCAATTTGCAATTGGAAATGGGAATCACCATTTTCAAAATTGGAATTTGCAGAGGAGCTCCGCCCATCCTCCCCAAGTCTCCGGCCAAGGGAAAACCCCAAAATTATCTTTCCCGGCGCCAACCTCCGCCTGCCGTCACCATCCACAAGCAGCCGGCCACCACTCTTCTCTAGCAGCCCCCATTTCCAGCGAGATCCCCAAGCTCCTGCCGCCCACCGACAGCCGCCTCACCTCCATCACCGAGCGCTGTCGTTGCAACTCAGCTCCGGCTTCAAGCTTCACGCTTCAGGAGCCCGCCATCCTACCTCCATTTCTAGTCGCCTGCGTCACCGGATCTCGCCACCACCACCACATCCCTTCCTCCAATCTCCGTCTCGGTCACCGACCGGCAGACCCCTTCCAATCGACCACCACCCATCTCCGACCTGCAAACCCATCTCCCAGTCCCATCTTCTCCATCTCCGTCAAAATTGAGCCACAGCCCATTCCGGCCACCGTTCTGGTCACCACCAAAATTCCGGCAACACCACCGCCTGCCATCCTCATCACCGGTGAATGTAAGAAATTGAGAGACATAAAAAGTTGGAGACAAAACTGTTGGGTGAAAAAGAAAGAAAGAAGAATAATGGGCGATGCGGTCTATTAAATGGTGGGGGATGCAGACGGTTTCTTAAAAGAAGAAAGAAGGGATGCGGTTTACAAAGAAAGGGGGATGCGGTATATTTTTGAGAGAGATGCGGTCTATTTTGTGAAGAGAGAGAACGATGCGGTTTATATGGTAGAAAGAAATGGTGTGATGCGGTATATTGGGGAGTGAAGAAAGGGATTCGGTTTAAACCGAATTGAAAGAGAAGAAAGAGAATGGGGTGATTCGGTATTAATGGGTGATGCGGTATATACCGAATTCATTTTGAATACCGAATTTATTTTGAAATCAAGTTGGAAGTGGGGCTCGCGCCTTAGTAGTTGGGAGAACCCAGGACTTGAAGTCCCGAAGAATAATAAATTATTGTCTTTTCCTGCCTGGACCACAGCACCCGTCCCTTCCCGCATGAAAATCATGACTTCGACACATGTGATTAGCGTTTTCCACCTATAAATACCCATCCATTTCTCCTCAGAAAAAAAAGACGAGCATACAGTTCTAAAGTATTTTTCTTCCCTGTTCTTGGAGAGAACAGTGGATTTTGGTTAGTTTAAAGTAGATTTTTTTTCTTTTTGCAATGTAGTTTAATATTTGTTAGTTGTAGTTATAATGTAGTTTGTAAATAGTTGTTTTAATTTATTAGGGTAGCTATTTTCCATATTTTTTTTTACAGTTTTCTAGTGTAGAAATGAATTTGAGAAAACCCAAATAATAGGTTGTTCTTGAACTTTTTATGTTTTTTTAGTTGATGAAATACAAGAAAATGCTTCACAAATTTGGTATGAGTTCTCTTGCTCTTTTATTTATTTTGCTTTCTAAAAACCTTAGAATGTGCATACAAGTCACTATGTTCATTTCTTGAAATATTTAATGGCATGTGTTGATTTTTGTGTACAACAAATATTGTTCTTGTTTACTTGTCTCAATAAATGCATGTTTAGTGGGTTTATAGTATTTTTTATGCCTTAGAATTTCAAATAAGTGTTCTTAGGTTTTAAATAATTTTAGGGTTTGTTAGAAATAGGTTTTAATGCTTTATTTTACTCTTCTTGTTCTAGATCTTTTATTTATTGTTGCCTTAGATAATGTTGGTGTTCTTATCTTTATGCATGTAGTTCTTAATTTTAGACTGTTTTAGCTAGATTAATCCTTGAATTTCTTGTTTGTAGTTTTAGGGTTTAATTCATGCTATTACCCATTGAACATGTATACTGTTATTAACCACAAAATATTCACAAGTGTGACTGCGAGATGACACTGATATGAATGAATGATGTGGTCAATCTAGGGGTGATATCGAGTCGAGTCGAGCTCGAGTAGTGGGATACTCGAGCTTGACTTGACAACACATTTGAGCTACTCGAGCTCGAGCTCGAGCTCGAGTCGAGTAGCATCACTCGAGCTCGAACTCGAGTATCATCGAGCTCGAGCTCGAGTACCATCGAGTTCGAGCTCGAGTAGTTCAAGCTTGATTTTATTTTATTTTATTTTTTTTTACATTTGTGTGTGTTGATTTTTGAATTTTGGAACTATGACATAAAACCTTGATTCAATTTGATATATAAATATTTGACTAGTTATTGTAAAATTTACAATATAAGAAAAATTTCAGTATAACGACCAGAATTTACGACAAAAACCTTTCATTAGCTAGTTAGCAACCGAATTTACGACTGAAACCATTTAGTAGCTAGTTAGCGACCGAATTTGCGACCAAAATCATTCATTAGCTAATTAGCGACCGAATTGGTTTGGTCGCAAAACATCTTTCATGTTTTAATTCTTTTTTTTTTCATTTGGCACTCAATACAATACATTTCTTAAATATTACAATACATTTAAATACAATTTTATCATATTTAAAAGTAACTTCAATACTTTTGTAAGGTATTTTATTACAGTCAAGTATTAAAGCGTGTCTTAGGGTTGCCATTGAACCGGATTCATCCCACAACATCATTACTACATTAAGAGAGGGTATGTATTAGCCGAATAAGATTTATTAGTACCTAAATGTATAAAATGAGTGAATTTGTTGAATTAGTTAGTGAATTGGGTATGAATTGTAACACCCCGGATTTGATAACCCAGGCCGGGATGCCACTGCCACACCTCCCAAGCAAGACACGACTTCATTCGAGCTCACTTGAGATATGCAAGGCTAAGTGTATAAAATAATTTTAAACAACCAAGTCCGGAAATACTTATATTTAAAAATAATAATCATCCATACACGCAGCAGAAATATAAGTTGTGCAGCGGAAATAAAATATAAGGGCCGACATGGCCAAAACACGGGTTAACAGGCCCGTATGCAGTCTCATGCAGAAAATAATTTAATGTCCAAAATAAATTCCCCGGATGTATGCTCATGCTTCATACTCTGTCATAGAAAAATAAAACAACGGGTTTTATCAGTATATAAAATACTGAGTAAGTCAATTCTTAACATAAAAATAATGGGTTTTAAAATATACTTAATAAAAATTTACCTTTTTACTCATGCACATTTTATAATATAAAAATGTATTTTGACAACATTGATAATAAGGATTTAAAGGCATGATTCTAAACGTAAAGAGACGTTCACAAATACTAAGTATATAAATTTTTAAAAATTTAACAAAAGGAATTTGTTAAGTCCTTGAGCCCTATGTTGTGAAGATGATCAACGTTGTTCTATAGTTGTGACGACGACTCATGAACAACGCAATCTGGTAGTGGAGAAAGGACAACAAGGGGCGCTGACGTGGCATAGTTTGTACAGCAGATTTGAATTTTTTGTGCAGATACTCGTTTTCCCTCTGATGTTGAAACAACCTATCAACAACGGGTATAGCACAACTGGAAAGTACAAATGATGCTGACATGGCCACTTCCTCCCAGCAGGCTTTTAGGGTTTTAAATGGGCCTTGTACTTCTATAAATACCTGTTTTCGTCCTCATTCTTCTTAAGACTTATTCCAGCCACAAAGGATAGAAAACAGAGCATATTGAAGAGGTCCTTCTCTGCCATGGTGATCTAAGGGAAGCTGGAGCCATAATCCCCCCAGTTCGTTGTTGACAGAAGGCAGGAACAACCATTCCACAACTGGTATACTTATTATTGTTCTGCCTGCTGCATTTCTATGGGGATTTGGGTGTGTGTTTATGCTTTTCTTGGCACTTTACTTGTAAACACAGCCTGAGATTCATAGGGTGTTATACCACCATTGTGCTTAACTTGTTTTAGTAGCTAGATTCCACAAACACCACCTTAACACCTGCTAGTGAATTGAGTGCATTTGGGTAGATAGTTGAAGCTCCCATATGTTCTTCTAGTCTATTTGGGTAGATAGGAGAGTTCACTGGAATGTAAGGGTGTGTAGGGTGTGTTGACTCTTGTTCAATTTGTTTGGTGGAGATTTAGTGAATACCTGGCTTGGAGCCCCCAGATGTAGATCTTAGATCGAACTGGGTTACCAATTTTGTGGTGTTCTCTGGTTTATTTTCGCACTGTGTTCTGTTCATAGCTTCTGGTTTTTCATTGGTTGTTGACTGGTTGTTGAGACAACGCTCAAACAGCGCTTCCGCACTGATTTATTATCTTGACAACCGGGAAACAATATACTCTGTTTTGGTATTGGTTTTTGCCCATCTTTAGCATTTTTTGTTCTCGAGCGGACCTGTCAGAATTTATTATAAGCCAAAAGGTTTTTTTTTAAAAAAATCATGGGATAAGATGTATGTTCTCGCATGACTAATATTTCATTCTTCTACTGTTGTTCAAATATGATCGAGATCACCGTATTCCACTTGGGCAGTTATGTCCACAAGTCTCACGAATCAAAATTCGCTAGGGCCCTTATGTCCACTAGCCATACAAATCACAATTCGCTAGGGCTCTTATGTCCACAAGCCTCATGGTCAATATTTCACTAGGGCTCTTATGTCCGCTAGTCATACGCTTGGGCTCTTATGTCCACAAGCCATATAATCAATATTACATAGTATCCAATTCGATCATAAATCACAAAGTTTTCAAAATAGTTGAAATTGTCGCAAGGAGGGTTTCCATAAATCTCAAAGTTTCATAAGCACACACGTCGCAGATTACGCCTTTTTACTCTAAAAATTCATTTCTCAGGCGAACGACTTCAAATTTTTACAGTACACCAACGACACCCTAACAAACAACTTTTGTGTTTTAACTATTTCGAAATAAGGTGAGGAAACATGTCAAAAATCGAGTTTAATACACCAACATATACACTGTCAGGTTTCAGTTTTACCACAGTTCAGAAATCCGATTTTTCGACTTATCAAATGGACTCCAAAAATTCTGAAATTTGGTGGACATATACTAGACATGATTATCTACAACTTTTGTTTACATTGCAAAGATTAGTTCGGAATAGAAATGGTAGAAACACGCCCATCAAGTTCGCCTACATATTCTGTCAAAATTTTATTTCAAACGCAGACTGTTAAGTTCGATTTTGACGACACAAACGTTAACCAAAATTCACGAAATTTTAACCACACCTTCTCAAAACAATTATCTACAACTTTCATGTTTACTCCAAAGGTTAGTTTTGAAAGGATCCTTAAGAAAAACGTCAAAGAAGTTGAACACTCAAATCTGTCAACTTTTCCTTTAAACCACTGTCTATTCAAAATGGTTTTTGACTATACAAACGTTAATGAAAATGCGTGAAATTTTACGGACGCAATATTTAGACAGTTAGCTACAACTTTCGTTTTTACATAAAAGTTTAGTTTTGATGGGATCCATTAGAAAAACGTCAAGGGAGTCGAACACGCAAAACTGTCAACAGATTCGGTTCTAACGAAAACGCAGAATATACGAGATTCGATTTGACGGACCAAACATCGACGAAAATATCTGAAAATTTGACACAATATACTTTAAATCACTAGGAAAAATTTTGTATTTTTGAGTTTCTCCGTTTGAAAGCTCGAAAAGGGCTTAAAAGTTGGATTTCAGAAAACGCGCATAGGGAGAGTTTTTGGGACAGATTTTCGTACGTTGACTAAAACTTGCATTCCATTCGATTTTAGGGCACCAAAACGGTTATGAGAAGAATCAACTTACAGTATCTAAGATCTAAAGTCTTAAATTTCGTCGGGATGGCCTCCGGAGTCCGTGAACACGTCCAATCTACTCGTTTCTTTCTCTTCGGTCCCGGATTGTGAATACAAGAGCGAAAAACTAAAAGTTAGAACTCTAAATTCGATTAGGAACCATGATTTAAGATTGAAATCTATCCTTACCACCACACGAAGTCTGAAAATTGCTTGGCCTCGTCCTAATCGTCGCCTCCTTCGTCGGGTGGTCTTCGAATGTCCGTGAACTAGGGTTTGAGAGTGGTGTGAGTATTGGGAGGGAGGGTGGATGGTTTTGGGGCTGTAAAGGGTGTAAGAATCTGAATTTAGGGTGTTACAATCATCTAAATTTCATCCATGTCCCCCTTGCCCCATAATAGATCAAGTTTCCATAATAGAGGGTCGAAAATATGGCAAGAAAATCGCATAAACGCGTCAAGTTGCAGCTGCTGTCTTGATGGCGCGGGGTTGGCGTGGGGTTAGGCCAAACCCCGCGCGGAGAGCGCGTGGCCTGGTCTGGGCCGTGCGTCCGGACTGGGCCGTGCGTCCGGACTGGGCCGTGCGATCCCGTCGTGCCTTTTCTCAACTCTTTCGGGTTTCTATCCTCCTACATTTTCGGGCTCGCTTTTTCGGGTCATTCTCGGATTATAAATTCTTATCTTAAATTTATCTCGTTTCGAATTAATCCCGTATTCAAAATCTTGAGTCCATCGCGTTTGGATTTGCCGGCTTCTAATTCGTCGTCTTTTGACTCCCGTGTAATAATTTATTTATTTAAATCATTTCCGACTTCGCGGGTTCTTGGAATTAAAATTCTTTTCTTTCTTAAATTTAATTCCAATTCTTTTGACTCAATTCATGGAATGTCTTCGGGCTTCCTTTCCCTCTTTTATTCCTATTTGAATTTTGAATCTATCAGCGTTTCATTTTCGAGCAATAATTTATTGTGATAAATTATTTTCTTCCTCTCGGAGATATTTCGACCTTGATCGGATTAAGAAACTAATTTTTTTATTCCTTTGGACGCCGATAAAATCCCGGGTATTACAGTCTACCCCCCTTAAGAATCAACTTCGTCCTCGAAGTTGTGTTTCGGCTTTTTCTCGCGCTAAGAGTTAGGGTCCTTTTGTTTATTTTATTATTTTGTGACTGAACTCAGAATTGAAATTTCCAAGTTGCCTACGTACCCCGTGATGGGATCAAGTCATTACGTAGTTCAAAACAATTTGAATTTCTGTAATACCCGAGATTTTTACTGCAAAATAAAAATTTATCTCCGAGAAGAAAATAATTTATTACAATAAAATTATTGCTCGGAAATGAAATGCCGATAGATTCAAAATTTCGAAATGGAATAAAAGAGGAAAAGGAAGCCCGAAGAAATTCCATGAATCAAGTTAAAAGAACTGGAATTAAATTCAAGAAGGAAAAGAATTTTAATTCAGAGAGCCCGTGAAGTTGGAAATAACTTAAATAAATAAATTATTGCACGGGAGCCAAAAGACGACGTATTAGAAGCCGAAAAATCCGAAACCGACGGACTTAAGATTTCAAACACGAAATCAATTTCAAGTCGAAATAGATTTAAGATAAGAATTTATAACCCGAGAATGACCCGAAAAATCGAGCCGAGAACGTAGGAGGTCGGAAGTCCGGAAGAGAGGAGAAACGACCCGACGGGATTGCACGGCCAGCCCGGGCGCAACGGCCCAGACCGGCCGCGCGCTCCTCGCGCGCCCCCGCGCCAAGACCGCGCCACCTGCGGCAGCTGCGGGAAGATCGCGATCAACGCGATTTCTTGCCAAAAATTTCGACCCCGATTATGGTAAGTCGATCTCAGTCGAATGGAAGGCTATTAGGTCGAATTTGACCAGCCTCCCACTTCATTCTCAGTCATTCAAGCCATTCTTCATCTCTAAAACTCCACCAAAACCAAAGCCAAAAAGTTCCGACCACCCGACGACTTTCCGGCAAGGATTCCGGCCAAAAGAACGATCAAGACGAAGCCCCCTGCCTTCTAGGACGTTGGTAAGGTGTTGTACAATTTTGTATTCGTCCATAATGTAGTAAATTCGAACCTAACCATCGAAACTTTCTTACGAGTTCACTTCGGGGACGTTGAAGAAGGAGATCGGTGGAAGACACCCGCTCGTCGCAATCCTAGACAACCCGAGAGAGCCCTGTGACGATCCTAAACTCTAACACTGTAAGTTGGTTCCTTGCGTTTCAATTTTGGGTGACTAAAATCGAACAAATCAATGGATCTAAACAAAAACGTAAAAATCGGAACTTAAAAACCCCAATCCGCGCAGTTTCGGAAACCTCACGAGTTCGACCCTTTTGAGTGTTTAAAACGGATTGGCCAAAACATGAACTTTGTTCCTAAGACCATAATCTAGATTGTTTCAAAATTTCAAGAGTTTTCATCAACATTTGACCCCCGAAAACGCGTCTGGTATTTTCTGAGTTGTTTTCAAAACCGAAGAAAACTGACAGATTTTCGTGTTCGAGTTCCTTGGCGTTTTTCTAATTGAATCCTTCAAAAATAAACTTTTATGTAAAAACAAAAGTTGTAGCTAACTGTCTAAAAATCGCGTCCGTAAAATTTCACGCATTTTCGTTAACGTTTGCATACTCGAAAACCCTCGGAAGCAGACTGTGATTTAACGGTAAACTGGACAGATTACGTAGCCGAACTTGTTGTGCGTTTTTCGATCCTTTATGGTCAAAACTAATCTTGGGTGAAAACATAAAAGTTGTAGATGATGGTGTCTAGTTTATCCCTGAAAAATTTCATAATTTTTGAACTACGTTTGATATGCCAAAAAGTCGTCAAAAATTGAATCGTCAAATCTGGAATCCTGACAGTTTTTATGACCCGACTTGATGCATATTTTTCACCCGTTTAAAGAATGATTCAACTTTGCATTTCTGAACAAAAGTTGTAGGAAATTATGTCTAGATTATGTGTATAAAATTTCATGAATTTTGGAGTTCATTTGATATGTCAAAATGGCCAAATTTCAGAACTGTTTTAAAACCCCTTCGGAGTCCGCGCGTGTACAGCGTGTTGTGGTCGATCTTCGAGCATCTAAAATTCATTATTTCCAAATTCTTAAAACATGAAATTTGTTCCTTAATGTGTTTTGTAGCTCCTGTAAAAATTTTGGATCAATCGGCTTTGAAATAAATTTTTAATCGGCGTCGCACGAACCTGTGATGAAATCAATTTTGAGATAGAAATTATCTTTTGTAAAGAGCTCGAAATTTGATACACTTCCGAACCTTATTTCCAAAAACTTAAAGCATGAAAGTTGTTCGTGTGTGTGTTCTTGAGCCACTGTACAAATTTCAGAAATTTTGGTGCAAAGATGAATTTTTAATTAAGAAAGGCGTAAACTGCCTCGAATCGGGTTCTTCGAACTTGAGAGAACTCGAACTAAGAAACGCGATATCGATCATTTGATAACATTGAAATACGAACTTTCGAAAAATCCCGTTCACTAGGCTGAGCCGATCTTCATGCTATCATTATCTTTGAGACTGCCTCGTTAGTGGTCTCCTTACTATCTGAGATTGCCTCGTTAGAGATCTCGCGCGCTGCGCTTTATTTGGACTGCCTCGTTAGTGGTCCTACTATTATTGATATTGCCTCGTTAGTGATCTCCTTACTACGCCAAAACGGCAGTTGTGCACATGGCCTGCCAAATCGGCAGTGGGAAATACACGGCCTGCCCGAGTGGCAGTGAAACCGCTTGAAAGGCCTGTCAAATGACAGTTGATATACACGCCTGTCAGATTGACGGTAGATATACATGGCTCGCCAAAACGGCAGTCAATACTGATAGGGCTGCGGCCGCCGGTTCACCGGCTATCTGGTTACGACTATTGAGATTGCCTCGTTAGTGATCTCCCTTGTGTGGTGTCCTCTTCTTAGTTTACGGGATAAAATTATAAAAGACTTGTGTGAGCATTTAATTATGCTTAAATCCTATTTACCATGTTTCTAAATTATGCATTTAAATTACGCTTTTAAATTATGTCTCTAAATTATGTGTTCTCGTCTTGAATAAATAAATCATGTTTTCCGCGGCAAGTAAGATTACGAATTTTTAATATTTAAATTTAAGCCTGAGTAAAAGTATAAGTTTTAAATTAATTAAACAATCTTTTTAAAACCCCTTTATCGTTACGTTAGGAAGTAACTTACTCAGTATTTTATATACTGATAAAACCTGTTGTTTATTTTTCCATTACAGAGTACGGAGCATGATCATGCATCGGGGGATTACTTTGGACATTTAGTTATTGGGTTAAATGTTAAAAAGGGCCATAACAAGGAGGCTATTCCGCTTTTAGGCCATAACAAGTTACAATTATGAAAATAGGCCATAACAAACACAGTTTTGTAAAATTTAGGCCATAGGACCAATTTGAAATTAATAAAGGAATCCAACAACTTTTTCTTTATTTCATTCATACCCCAAGGAAGTTTGACTTTATTTACTTTAGCCCTTTCTCAATATACTTAATTTTTCATTATGCAAATGACTCCTAATGCGCTTGAAAATTGGTATCAGAGCCTAGGTTTTATTGAAGAACATATTAATTATATTATTTATAATATTTTATTTCTTAATGGAGAAGATTTAATTATTTAATGGATTCAAATAATTTGAAACTCACGAGTTATTTCCAAATTTTGGAAATAAAAAAAATAGAAAATTCCAAAGGAATTTCTTGAACTTGTCCATGGGACAAGATATCATCAAAATCAGTTTCTTTCCTAAAAATGAGAGGAACAGACTGGAAAGAAATTGATCCGGATAGCTCTAAGTTATCAAAAGACTTAAGAGAAATCCAAAAAACGATTCAAGATTTTGGTAATTGGGTATTAATTATACCTGGGAAAATAGATGACTTGAATCAGAAAACAGAGGAGATCTTGAAAGTATTTCAAGACCTAAAGAAAGAAATTTTGAATCTGAAATTTGACATTTCGGATATCAAGAAAAGGCAGAAGGATATTCCTGGATCTTCCAAGAATAACCAAGCCAATATTAGAGATGTATTCGGACCAGTACAAGCTTTACATCAAAAGGGTAAAGCAACTATGGTTCCAAAGCAGAAATCACAAGAAGAACTTATGATCGATCTCCTGAAAACAGTCGAATGAGTGTTTCCAGGGCAGATCTATCAGATCTACAAGAATTAGCAGAATCATTTTCCCAACTTGGGATTATGGATCTGGTTAATGTAAAACCCAATGAAGTTCTTCAATTGGGTTATGCGGAAGGATCAGGATCCAACGTGACCCACGATGGACCGCCTGATGTCTCAATGAGAGAAAGTACAGACTTCTACATGAACAGGTATCCTGAGGTGCATCTCAATGCAAGACGAAACCCAGGACGGAACCCAAGTAGAGCACCAGAATCCACACCGTGGGCCAAGACGATGTTACAACCATTAAATCCATATGGCATAACACTAAACCTCGACGTTATCGACTTCCGAAACATCGAAGACCTGATCGATGAATGGGTAGCTTCAATGAAGATTGCAGCAACCACCCTGGAACTCGATAAAGAAAACTTTGTCAGATTAATAGAGCTGAGTCTCGAAGGATCGGCAAAGCTGGGCTGGAAAAACTCCACGACTGCTTTAAAAGAGCAAATACTCGAGGGAGAATCCAAAAGCACAATCTGTGAAAGATTTGGCCTCTTATTCAAAACCCATTTTGTAGGAGATGGGTATTTTGAAGAACAGAGAACCGAAAAAATCAAGGTCTATACCCAAGCATTATTGGGTATGGAGTTAAGAAGTATTTGCGCAGTAGACGAATACATCTACTGGTTTCGTAAATACTATTTTCGGAGTGAAATGGCAGCTGAAGTAGCATGTCCCATGTTCTTTGCAAAGATCTGCAGCCCATGGAGAGAAATGTTGATCCAATCGTACACAGTACCCTCTGGTACAGTGGACTCAATAGCTCGAAGAATGTCCTTCTTAAAGGATAAACTCAGAGAATGGTGTCAACAGGCAGCAGCCCAAAAGAACATCAAGAGACTAAGAGGTAAAATAAAAAGAACTCCTCTTTGCTGTGAAAATAACGATTTTCCAACAATTATAGGAGAATCAGGAGAAAAGAGGAAAAAGAAGAAGAGTCGAGGCTCATACAGTAGGAGTTTCAGAAAACCTCCATTCCGAAGAAGAAGAGCATGGTGGTCCAAGAGCAAGGCCAGATCATACAAAACTGGACAAAGAACGGGAACGACGAAGAGTTCATCCCAAGGTTCAACTAGCTCAGCAGCAAGGAGCACTGGGAGAACGACGTCCAAGAGAACATTCAGACGAGCCCATACCCGAGCCAGCGAAAGTTTCAAGGACTGCAACTGTTGGAAGTGTGGAGCCAGAGGTCATATCTCACCCGATTGCCCTCAGAATCGTGAGGTACGAATGTACGAAGCCACGGAGGATATCGTGGAAGCAGTCTACCAGGGAAAGCTGGTACCAGTCTATCAGTTTGAGGACATCCCCTCGGATGAAAGCATCTACGAGGAAGAATTAAGAAGTGACTCGGACTCATATTCAGATGGATCTTCAACCGAGTCTGACTGAAGAAGACAGGATTCAGACCACTGAAAACCTGTCTGGATTCTTTTCAAGGATGACGATCTCGAATCGAACCATGGAAAGAATAATGCGACAAGATTCCAACCTCTGCCCATATGACGGATTCAGAATTGGTGGGATTGGACGAGTTCTTAACCAGATGGGACTCAACCAGAGAAGACATAATATCATCTACAAGGTAAGTGCATGTGAGTTTGCAATTCCTATGGAACTTACTTGTAATGTTATGGATATGCAATTAATTCCTAAAGAAGAAATTCTTGAGGAATTAAGCAGAATGAAGGAGGAAATCGCCATTACTATGAAATGGATACACATAGGAGCCATTGAAGTAGTAATTAAGGCAACCTTCAAAGAAGGCATTGATTCTGAATTACATCTATCGGTCACTGATAGAAGAATCAATAACCTTAGAGATGGTCTTCTTGGAACTATGGTAGGAAATTTATTTGCTGGAAAATTAATGTTTGACATACATCCCAGAATTTCCTATAACTTAGCTGACCAAGATTTTAGTAGAGTTCTAACCCTTCACCAGGATTTTAAAAGAAAAGATCTGATGAAAGAAGGGAACAGGCCATATTCTATAACTTATAGAATCTCTTATGCACTTTCCAATAGTCATCATTCTGACTTATTTCTCAGGAAAGAATATATAGAAATTCCTAGAATTTTCAAGGAATTTGCTAAAGTCATGACTCCAAATCCTACCCAGATTCCAAGGTTAGGAGGAGTAGACATACAAATAAGAGATCATCCAATTCTAGACAGATCAACGAGTGCTAGAATTGAGTACGCAAGCCGTATGTCTTTTTCGGAAGACAGAATTATGGCATATAAAGGAAAGGAGTTCATCAAAGATCTAACTCCTCAATCCATTAGGGTAGATAATATAAAGATAAAATGCCCTGAAGGATGGAAAGAAATACGAGTAATATTCGACATCACTGAAAAGATTAACCGTTTTCCATGTGATGACTTATACTACTTGCAGCAGCCATCAATTGGAACCTATGAAGGAACAATTGAAATTGCAGGACACGAGATCAGAGTCTTAGGCACCGCCGGAAAAGACAATGGGGTTATGATTTTGGGATTAAGTTTTCTCGAAAATCATAAACCATGGGTAAGAAAGGATAATGGTATAGAATTTAATCTGAAGGGTCACACCATCAGAATTAAATGACAAGTCCATTCTCCATTTATATCTCAGTAGGTATAATATATGAAGAATATAAGTCAGAATATTTCGCAGCTTATATTGATTCAGGATCAGGTATTTGCACGGCAAAACCAGGAGTTTTCCCTAGCGAAGCTATGGAATCATTACCCATTATTGCAGGAAGAGATTTTTCCCAAAAAATCTTAGTACTAAATAAGGGTATTCGACAAGCCAATATCATGATTGGAGGAGCATTTGGTACACCTTGGTATAAGGTAAAAACGCCTCCTATTTACTTTCATGACACAGGAGCGGATATTTTGTTAGGGAATAATTTTATACAATCCTTTACAAAATATGTTCAAGATAACAAAAGAAATTTGTTAATATTTACCACAAGTTGTGGAAATGAGATACAGGTGTTGCGCAGGGAAAAGGCATTCAACAGGTTAATGCTTATATTATTTCGCAGCAAACGTGGTGATAATGATGCCAAACTAACCCATCCAAAAATGCAGGATAAAAGAAAGTTTGGTAAGGCTTTGTTGTCTTTTAGACAGCAAGGATTTGATGAAGCTTCCATTGAGGAAATTATAAACCTCAAAGAAGCAATGCAGGAAATGAAGTCATTAAATATAACTTCACTAGACATTGATGGGGAAACTAAATTGTCCCTCGAAAATGTCAAAAGACTTATCCAGAGAAACTTTAACGAGGATCCTCTGGCATGGTGGGATAAAAACAAGATCGAAGCTACTCTACAGGTAAAAGAACAATATAAATATGAGTATGTTCGATACAAACCCATCTTAATGAATATGCAGGATAAGAAAGATATGCAGCAAATTATCAAGGAGCATATTGATCTTAAACTCATCGAGCCTGGAGTCTCAGCTTATAGTAGCCCTGGATTCTTGGTAAGAAACCACGGTGAAATAAAGAGAGGTAAACCCAGGTTGGTAATAAACTATCAAGGTATTAACAAAATAATACAGTTTGATGGTTATTACATTCCGAGTAGAGAACACTTAATTGATTGCATCAAAGGTGCTAAAGTGTTTTCTAAATTTGATTGCAAATCTGGTTTCTATCGGATTAAGATGGAGAATGAGTCGAAGAAATTCACAGCATTCTCCACCCCACAAGGGCAATATATTTGGAATGTTATGCCAATGGGGCTTTCTAATGCCCCTCAGATATTCCAAAGAAGGATAATCTATTTAAGGATTACCTAGAGTTTATGTTCGTCTACATAGATGACATTCTGATTGCATCTCGAAATATTAAAGAGCATATTAAACATCTTGAAATATTTTCTGATGCATGCCACAGGGAAGGTCTAGTTCTCTCTGAGAAAAAGGCCACTATCGCTGCTAACAAAATTGAATTCTTAGGAGTTCAAATTGATGAAGCAGGAATAGAGTTACAGGAACACATTGTGGAGAAAATCCGCAATTTTCCTGATATATTAAAAGACAAGAAACAACTTCAGAGTTTCTTAGGAGTTGTAAATTTTGCGGGTATGTTTATTAAAGACCTTGCAAAATATAGAAAGGATTTTAGACCACTCCTGAAAGAGACTGAAAGCTCTAGATGGAAATGGGAAGAAATCCATACCAAGAGAATTCGTGAAATAAAGCAAGTCTGCAATAGCTTGCCAAAACTCGCGATACCTCAGGATGAGGATGAGCTGGTAGTCTACACAGACGCCAATGATTTTCGATGGGCGGGAGTGCTCATGAGAAAAACAACTACGGGCCAAGAACCTTGTAGATACACAGGAGGGTTGTTCACTGAACAACAAGCCAAACTTTGGCATATTAACGAGAAGAAATTCTTTGCAGTATGGAAAACATTTAAAAAATGGCCTTTATTCTTACTTGCAAAGAAATTTGTATTAAAAGTTGATAATACTAATGTTAGGGCTTTTTTAAAAAATAAACTTGAATCAAAAATTGAAAAAGCTCGTATTATCAGATGGCAAGCTGAATGTCAATATTATACTTATGATATTGATGTTATAAAATCTCATGAAAATGTTCTTGCAGATTTCTTGACGAGAGATGGAAGCATTTGAAGCTGATTCCATCATTACGAGATTCAGGCACCTCAGAGAAAACCTAGAGGAGCTATCGAAGCATTTTGGACAGCTCGAGATCAATGCACGAGCAGCTGGCCAAATACAACAGAGCGATGTGGACATGGTCCGCAACAATATACGAACTTCCCATATAGCAATGACAGCACTATGGGAAACAGTATTAGAGCCAATCAGGAAAACGTCAGCTTCCCTGGTAAACAAAGAGAAATGTGCCCAAAAAGCTAAAGTGGTCACATATGAAGAAGCAGATTCAAGCACTGCTTCAAAGGAACCATTGTCGGATACCGACAAAAATGTTGAGCAAGAGGAAAGTCACATTTCCGAAAGCTCAAGTCAACCCACTGCCTCTGGGGTGAAAGAGGAAGAAATTAACCTTAGGCCAATGACAGGCACCTCTAAGGTTAATTCAGACGAGAAGGTCCTATCTACTGCCTGGCTGGACTACCAAGGAAAATGGGAACAACTGGTTTCCAAAAAGGGAATTAACCCTAGCAAAACAGTAATCGAGACATCCGGGAGATACAACAGGGTATGGATGCTCGAAGGATCGAAACCAGAAGAAGTTCGAAAGTGGTATGACTTTGGAGCATTAGCATCTGTTCATACTACATCACCAGGGTTTCCGGAAGTCGAAAAACTTCCGGGATGGATAAGTAGTGCGGTGCACGAATCATGGCAGAACAACCCGCATCTGCAAAGAGGAGATATTCTGGAGCTTAAGTTCATTTCAGCGGCACCAGAGATAGTCGGAAAAGGTTCTTATCCGGTCTTTCAATTTATTAAATTACAGAGACCTGATATGATTGCCTTCAACAGATTTAAGTCTATGGATGAGAAGACACCATTGGTATCTTCAATCAGCGAAGATGAAATCTCCACCCGACGAGCATGGGGATTCTGGGTCTGTCTCACCGAGATGGAAAAGGTTAAATATCCATTTAAAATATTCTCAAACAATTTAAATGGATCGTTCCTGGTTAATTCTTTAACAGGGAAAAGCACAGAGTTTGCGGAAACCTCATTTGAAAAGAAGAGGTTACTCATCTGGGAAAATAAGTTGCCAGCAACCGAGTCTACCAGAAAAAAGGCATGCAATATGATGCATGTTGGCCAATGGGATAACCACATATGCCCATATCGTGCAGAACAGGAGAAACCCCTATTCGGCACAAAGATCCGGGTAACCCAGAAAAAATCCGGACCCGAACAGGACAAAGGGAAGAAACGTCCAAAAAACTTTCACAAGCCAAAGTAAGATTAGCTGGATGTAAAAGAAAGAGAGGTGTCGGCAACACTCATAATTAAAAGCCGACAAAGAAGGGCAGAGTGGCTGGCAGAAAGTGGCCGACAAGAGAAGGTGGAAAGTTGACAAAAGCCACCTAACGCAATAATTCAAAAAAAGGACAATAATGTAGCCGGTGGAAATTAAGGCCAAGTGACGAACGCAGTGACGTCACAAGGATTTAGAGGAAGATTGGAATCCGGGCTGAAGTCCGCGGGCGCCTATAAATACAGGAGTTTGAAGCAGATGGAAGGCATCGAAAAATCCTCCCAACTCTTCAAAACATTTGTAATATTTCCTTTCTGCAAATTTTCCTTTCTGTGTCTGTAATATTATGGGGAGCATCCCCAAGAGTCTTGCTTCCTCCATGAGGAACTAAGTATCTGTCTTCTCCATTAGGGGAAATAATGTTTGAATAATATTTTTAATATTTCTTCAGTAAAATCCAGGCTTCCAAATATCCCAAATACTCCGATAATATTATTAAAACCCTTAATTCATATCTTGATACGTCCTAAGGTAGGAAACGAAATAGGACTGTGCTGTTTGTTTCTGAAGGAGCCAAGAATCGGTGAACCATCGGTCGCGGCTGCGTGGTTGGAGGAAGTCCGTAAAATCCCGGAGCTTAGGAAACCCGGCAGCAAGGCGGTCAAAGCCAAGGTATGAAGTTTAGTGCTTAATTTAATTATCGGAAGCATGATGGGCAGTTATTGGATTAAATTTAATGAAAAATCTAAAGTTTGGGGTCAAAGTGTAAAAGGGCAAAAGTTGATAAGTCAACTGATGGGGTCAAAATATAATAAAGGAGAGTAGGTGGGCTCAATTATTATTTTAAAAAGTCTGTATGGCCTAAAATTGAACAAAAGTGGTTTGTTATGGCCTAAAATCATAACTCAAACTTGTTATGGCTCAAAAGTGGAAATGACTACTTGTTATGGCCTAAATTAACTATTAACTCTTAGTTATTTATTTTACATGACTTGCATACGGGCTTGTTGACCCGAGTTTTGGCCATGTCGGCCCATTTTTAAATTTCCGCTGCAACTTATTATTTTTATCATGTATGGATGGTACTACATTATTATTTTTAAGTAATTCCGGACTTACTTTTAAGACTTTTTCCAACACCTTTAGCCTTGCATCTCTTTAGCAAGCTCGGAGAAACCGTGTCTTGCTAGGGAGGTGCGGCGGTGACACCTCGGCCTGGGTTATCAAATCCGGGGTGTTACAAAGTGGTATCAGAGCCCGGAAATATTTTTTTTAAATTATTATTATTATTTTGGCCAATATAGAGGCCCAAGATTTTTAAACAAATATTAATATTATTTTAAAATTTTTAAGTACCATTATTATTATTTAAATTTTAAGTTTTGTTTCCATGGAACAAAATATATTTGAAACCCATGGAAAATATTTACATATGCATAGAAATTTTTCCAACAAGTTTTTAAAGTCACGAAAATATTTTTCGGGGTTGGGGTAGCATTGTATAAAGCATACATGCATTCGCATACATACATACATGAATATCACGCTATTTTTTTATGTGAATTAACAGTGTCAAAACTCTTACCTTCAAATCGGTCATGACCTTGACTTAGAAGCGTTTGCTTTAAACTAATTCTGCCTCAGTCTTATAATTTGATCACCTAAGCTTAGCATTCTCCTATCTATTACCTCTTTCCAATCCTACCTTATAGATTTTCTTGAACGCGAACTTGCCTTAGATTAGAAACTCATCTTCACGTGCGTTGATAACAGAGAATGGCACCTGAGGGAAAATTCGAGAAAGGAAATCCCAAACAACACTAACGCTGACCTCCCCAACACACCGAACAATAATGAGACCCCTCAGAACGTAGGAGGGCGAGTGCCTCATGTTCCCAACAATATGGATGAGCGTCTAAGGACTGTCGAGGAAGTTCTCGTAGTATTAGGAAATGCTGAAGTGCAATGTGCACAAGCGGGTGTACCACCACCGGTAACCCGGGTCAACTACTTAGCCTTGGTAAACCCTTACCAACCACCCCACTACGCCGGCGAAGAGGACCCGGCTCAGCTAGAGGAATGGATACGGACGTTCAATAAGCTGTTGAACGCCGTAAAGTGTCCCGAAGGGGAAAAGGTCCACGTAGCCTCATACTACTTAGGAGGCGAGGCGGATGAATGGTGGCAAGCCACCCAAGGGAAACTGGCGGAGTACGACGAGCCCTACACATGGTCAGAATTCACGGATCTACTTAGGGATCATTTTTATCCCATGAGCACGAAGGCTGCCATGTACGAGGAATTTCTGACACTGAGGCAAGGAGGAAAAACGGTCCAAGAATACTATAACCGTTTCAAGGAGTTGGTGCGGTTCGCGCCGAGACTGGTGCCAACTGATGTAGAGAAGGCACAGAAGTTCGAGACGGGACTGAACCTATCTATTAGAGAGGTGATCACGGGCGAGCACTATCTTGACCTACAAGCCGTGTATGATCGTGCAGTAGCGGTTGCACGAGTTCAAGGACTGAAACAGAAACCGGTAGGTGGGACTAAGCAAGGACCACAAGGACGATACAAGAGGAATAAGGACCATTCCCGTAGAAACTTGGACCGACCACATCAAAACGACAATGGACGAAACAAGGGGATAGTCTTCAACCATGGCGACTATGCGCCACCATGTCCAAAGTGTGGTAAACCACACTATGCGAGAGGATACCCTCAGCCTGGAGCATGCCTTCGGTGCGGTCGACATGGTCATCGGCTGCGTGACTGCCGGACGCGAATAGGAAACATCAACAGGAGAGAGGACGTGACCACGCGGTCCAAGCAACCATAAGAAGTTTTCAAGTATCGATAACTGCATTTATTTTTGAGATCGATTCGACGAATTGTATCCAAACAAAAATAAACAAATTCAGATTGTTTTAAACTACGTTATGACTTGATCCCTTCACGGGGTACGTAGGCAACTTGGAAATTTCAATTCTGAGTTCAGTCAAATAATAACAAACAACAACACACATTAATACTATCACGCAACCAAACAATGTCCGAGCTCGCAAGGAGCTAACGCCCAACTTCGAGGACGAAGTTGATTCCTAAGGGGGAGAGGATGTAACACCCGAGAAATTTAATTCACGTTCAAAGGAATGGAATTAATTTCTTGTGGAAGACGTTTATCCTTAAGGAAAGTAGATGGAGATACCCCAACATTAAATTGAGCCCAAAAGAAAGTGAGGGCACAACTTCGGGGACGAAGTTGATTCTTAAGGGGGGTAGACTGTAATACCCGAGATTTTTACTGCAAAATAAAAATTTATCTCCGAGAAGAAAATAATTTATTACAATAAAATTATTGCTCGGAAATGAAACGCCGATAGATTCAAAATTTCGAAATGGAATAAAAGAGGAAAAGGAAGCCCGAAGAAATTCCATGAATCAAGTTAAAAGAATTGGAATTAAATTCAAGAAGGAAAATAATTTTAATTCAGAGAGCCCGTGAAGTTGGAAATAACTTAAATAAATAAATTATTGCACGGGAGCCAAAAGATGACGTATTAGAAGCCGACAAATCCGAAACCGACGGACTTAAGATTTCAAACATGAAATCAATTTCAAGTCGAAATAGATTTAAGATAAGAATTTATAACCCGAGAATGACCCGAAAAATCGAGCCGAGAACGTAGGAGGTCGGAAGTTCGGAAGAGAGGAGAAACGACCCGACGGGATTGCACGGCCAGCCCGGGCGCAACGGCCCAGACCGGCCGCGCGCTCCTCGCGCGCCCCCGCGCCAAGACCGCGCCACCTGCGGCAGCTGCGGGAAGATCGCGATCAACGCGATTTCTTGCCAAAAATTTCGACCCCGATTATGGTAAGTCGATCTCAGTCGAATGGAAGGCTATTAGGTCGAATTTGACCAGCCTCCCACTCCATTCTCAGTCATTCAAGCCATTCTTCATCTCTAAAACTCCACCAAAACCAAAGCCAAAAAGTTCCGACCACCCGACGACTTTCCGGCAAGGATTCCGGCCAAAAGAACGATCAAGACGAAGCCCCCTGCCTTCTAGGACGTTGGTAAGGTGTTGTACAGTTTTGTATTCGTCCATAATGTAGTAAATTTGAACCTAACCATCGAAACTTTCTTACGAGTTCACTTCGGGGACGTTGAAGAAGGAGATCGGTGGAAGACACCCGCTCGTCGCAATCCTAGACAACCCGAGAGAGCCCTGTGACGATCCTAAACTCTAACACTGTAAGTTGGTTCCTTGCGTTTCAATTTTGGGTGACTAAAATCGAACAAATCAATGGATCTAAACAAAAACGTAAAAATCGGAACTTAAAAACCCCAATCCGCGCAGTTTCGGAAACCTCACGAGTTCGACCCTTTCGAGTGTTTAAAACGGATTGGCCAAAACATGAACTTTGTTCCTAAGACCATAATCTAGATTGTGTCAAAATTTCAAGAGTTTTCATCAACATTTGACCCCCGAAAACGCGTCTGGTATTTTCTGAGTTGTTTTCAAAACCGAAGAAAACTGACAGATTTTCGTGTTCGAGTTCCTTGGCGTTTTTCTAATTGAATCCTTCAAAACTAAACTTTTATGTAAAAACAAAAGTTGTAGCTAACTGTCTAAACATCGCGTCCGTAAAATTTCACGCATTTTCGTTAACGTTTGCATACTCGAAAACCCTCGGAAGCGGACTGTGATTTAACGGTAAACTGGACAGATTACGTAGCCGAACTTGTTGTGCATTTTTCGATCCTTTATGGTCAAAACTAATCTTGGGTGAAAACATAAAAGTTGTAGATGATGGTGTCTAGTTTATCCCTGAAAAATTTCATAATTTTTGAACTACGTTTGATATGCCAAAAAGTCGTCAAAAATTGAATCGTCAAATCTGGAATCCTGACAGTTTTTATGACCCGACCTGATGCATATTTTTCACCCGTTTAAAGAATGATTCAACTTTGCATTTCTGAACAAAAGTTGTAGGAAATTATGTCTAGATTATGTATATAAAATTTCATGAATTTTGGAGTTCATTTGATATGTCAAAATGGCCAAATTTCAGAACTGTTTTAAAACCCCTTCGGAGTCCGCGCGTGTACAGCGTGTTGTGGTCGATCTTCGAGCATCTAAAATTCATTATTTCCAAATTCTTAAAACATGAAATTTGTTCCTTAATGTGTTTTGTAGCTCCTGTAAAAATTTTGGATCAATCGGCTTTGAAATAAATTTTTAATCGGCGTCGCACGAACCTGTGATGAAATCAGTTTTGAGATAGAAATTATCTTTTGTAAAGAGCTCGAAATTTGATACACTTCCGTACCTTATTTCCAAAAACTTAAAGCATGAAAGTTGTTCGTGTGTGTGTTCTTGAGCCACTGTACAAATTTCAGAAATTTTGGTGCAAAGATGAATTTTTAATTAAGAAAGGCGTAAACTGCCTCGAATCGGGTTCTTCAAACTTGAGAGAACTCGAACTAAGAAACGCGATATCGATCATTTGATAACATTGAAATACGAACTTTCGAAAAATCTCGTTCACTAGGCTGAGCCGATCTTCATGCTATCATTATCTTTGAGACTGCCTCGTTAGTGGTCTCCTTACTATCTGAGATTGCCTCGTTAGTGATCTCGCGCGCTGCGCTTTATTTGGACTGCCTCGTTAGTGGTCCTACTATTATTGATATTGCCTCGTTAGTGATCTCTTTACTACGCCAAAACGGCAGTTGTGCACATGGCCTGCCAAATCGGCAGTGGGAAATACACGGCCTGCCCGAGTGGCAGTGAAACCGCTTGAAAGGCCTGTCAAATGACAGTTGATATACACGCCTGTCAGATTGACGGTAGATATACATGGCTCGCCAAAACGGCAGTCAATACTGATAGGGCTGCGGCCGCCGGTTCACCGGCTATCTGGTTACGACTATTGAGATTGCCTCGTTAGTGATCTCCCTTGTGTGGTGTCCTCTTCTTAGTTTACGGGATAAAATTATAAAAGACTTGTGTGAGCATTTAATTATGCTTAAATCCTATTTACCATGTTTCTAAATTATGCATTTAAATTACGCTTTTAAATTATGTCTCTAAATTATGTGTTCTCGTCTTGAATAAATAAATCATGTTTTCCGCGGCAAGTAAGATTACAAATTTTTAATATTTAAATTTAAGCCTGAGTAAAAGTATAAGTTTTAAATTAATTAAATAATCTTTTTAAAACCCCTTTATCGTTACGTTAGGAAGTAACTTACTCAGTATTTTATATACTGATAAAACCTGTTGTTTATTTTTCCATTACAGAGTACGGAGCATGATCATGCATCGGGGGATTACTTTGGACATTTAGTTATTTATTTTACATGACTTGCATACGGGCTTGTTGACCCGAGTTTTGGCCATGTCGGCCCATTTTTAAATTTCCGCTGCAACTTATTATTTTTATCATGTATGGATGGTACTACATTATTATTTTTAAGTAATTCCGGACTTACTTTTAAGACTTTTTCCAACACCTTTAGCCTTGCTTCTCTTTAGCAAGCTCGGAGAAACCGTGTCTTGTTAGGGAGGTGCGGCGGTGACACCTCGGCCTGGGTTATCAAATCCGGGGTGTTACAATTTGTTTGTTTTGGGATACATATTATTGGGGTTGTTACATCCTCCCCCCTTAAGATTACAGTTATGTCCCCATAACTGCCTATTCATTATTCTCAAGAAGGTTCGGGTTTTGATCTTGTTCCTTGTCAGCCTCTCTTTGCTGAAGGTTCATTAGGTATATTCTCTTTTCGATCGCCTCCTCTGGCGTTCGACATCCCCTAGACTTGTGACCGAACTTGCCACACTTATAGCAGGCTCCAGGCTTCGGGCACTGGCGCACCGAATATGCATGGTTGCATCGTGGGCAGCGTGGTATGAACGCACCACGGTTGTCATCTCCTCCGTGGTTGAGACCTTTATTTTCTTTCGTTCCATCGTTTTTCCTAAAGTTGTTATTGTTGTCTTTCAGATCCTTCTTCTCAAGTCCTTGAGAGTCCTTGCTCGACTCACCATTTTCCTTACGCTTCAACTGCTGGATTTGAGCAATTGCTACAGCGCTATCATATATCGTCTGCAGGTTTGTGAATTGTCCTACTGCAAGTATCTCCCGGATACTAAGGTTCAGACCCATCTCGAATTTCAGAGCCTTGTCAAAGTCCGTTGGTACTAGCCTCGTAGCAAATCGTACTAGCTCCTTGAATTTGGTGTAGTACTCTTGCACTGTTTGTGCACCTTGCTTCAGGTTGATGAATTCCTCGTATTTCGCAGTCTTGGTGCTCAGTGGGTAGAATCTTTCTCTCAGGGCTTCCTTAAGTCCTTCCCAGGTGTAGGCTTCTTCATCTTCCTCTGAATTCATTTGAATGTTTTGCCACCACTCATCGGCTTCGCCTCCTAAGTAGTATGTCGCTACACGTATCTTCTCCTCGTCGGGGCATTTGATAGCGTCCAAAAGTTTATCAAAGGTATGGATCCACCCCTCTAGTTTGGCGGGATCTTCCTCCCCATCATAGTGTGGTGGTTGATAAGGATTTACCAAAAGCTAGATAGTTGTTTCGAGCTACTGGCGGAGGTATTGCCGCTTGTGCCCTATGCACCTCGGCATTTCCTAATGCTACGAGTACTTTTTCTACCGTCCTTAAACGTTCATCCATGTTGTTGAGAATAGGAGGCGCTCGATCTCCTACGTTCGGAGGAATCTCATTGTTGTTAGGTGCATTTGGGAGGTCAGTGTCAGTGCCGTTTGGGCTTACCTTCCTCAGTTTTCTTCTAGGTGCCATTTTCTGTTATAAAAGCAAGCGAAGATGAGTTTCTAAGTGATCAAGATCTAGGACTAAGGCAAATTTAGTCTTTAGCAAGCGTTCCTAAGTCAAAGTCATGTCGAATACTAATTTAAGAGTATCTTCTTAGAGTCGATGATCTACATAAAAAAAAAAGAGTTAGTGCAATTATGTATGTATGCATTTGCAATTACCCCAATAAAATTTACTTTATGGATGCATTTATTTATCCATGGGTTTTAAAATAATTTTATTTACATGGATAATTAAAAACAAAGGTAAAAGGTTTGAGCCACTATATTGGGCCAAAAGAAATAAACATTTGGGCTTTATTTAAATATACAGGTATTGGGCCTTAAAACAATTGGGCTTAAAGAAAATTGAGCACACAATAGTAAGTATATAAAGTTTTGGACTAAAAATAATTTCTTGGGCTTCTTAAAGAAAATATTTGGGCTTCTAAAAATTTTTGAGTTAAAAATTTGGGCCTTAACTTCAAAATAATAATTGGGCTCTTTAAAATATATTACTACAAGTTTAGAAATAATAATTTTAAAAATAATAATACTTAAAAATAATAGTTTAAAAATATTCCGGGCTTTGATACCACTTTCTAACACCCCGGATTTGATAATCCAGGCCGGGATGCCACTGCCACACCTCCCAAGCAAGACACGACTTCATTCGAGCTCACTTGAGAGATGCAAGGCTAAGGGTATAAAATAATTTTAAACAACCAAGTCCGGAAATACTTATATTTAAAAATAATAATCATCCATACACGCAGCGGAAATATAAGTTGTGCAGCGGAAATAAAATATAAGGACCGACATGGCCAAAACACGGGTTAACATGCCCGTATGCAGTCTCATGCAGAAAATAATTTAATGTCCAAAATAAATTCCCCGGATGTATGCTCATGCTTCATACTCTGTCATAGAAAAATAAAACAACGGGTTTTATCGGTATATAAAATACTGAGTAAGTCAATTCTTAACATAACAATAATGGGTTTTAAAATATACTTAATAAAAATTTACCTTTTTACTCATGCACATTTTATAATATAAAAATGTATTTTGACAACATTGATAATAAGGATTTAAAGGCATGATTCTAAACGTAAAGAGACGTTCACAAATACTAAGTATATAAATTTTTAAAAATTTAACAAAAGGAATTTATTATAAGCCAAAAGGGTTTTTTTAAAAAAAATCATGGGATAAGATGTATGTTCTCGCATGACTAATATTTCATTCTTCTACTGTTGTTTCAATATGATCAAGATCACCGTATTCCACTTGGGCAGTTATGTCCACAAGTCTCACGAATCAAAATTCGCTAGGGCCCTTATGTCCACTAGCCATACAAATCACAATTCGCTAGGGCTCTTATGTCCACAAGCCTCATGGTCAATATTTCACTAGGGCTCTTATGTCCGCTAGTCATACGCTTGGGCTCTTATGTCCACAAGCCATATAATCAATATTTCATAGTATCCAATTCGATCATAAATCACAAATTTTCAAAGTAGTTGAAATTGTCGCAAGGAGGGTTTCCATAAATCTCAAAGTTTAATAAGCACACACGTCGCAGATTACGCCTTTTTACTCTAAAAATTCATTTCTCAGGCGAACAACTTCAAATTTTTACAGTACACCAACGACACCCTAACGAACAACTTTCGTGTTTTAACTATTGCGAAATAAGGTGAGGAAACATGTCAAAAATCGAGTTTAATACACCAACATATACACTGTCAGGTTTCAGTTTTACCACAGTTCAGAAATCTGATTTTTCGACTTATCAAATGGACTCCAAAAATTCTAAAATTTGGTGGACATATACCAGACATGATTATCTACAACTTTTGTTTACATTGCGAAGATTAATTCGGAATAGAAATGGTAGAAACACGCCCATCAATTTCGCCTACATATTCTGTCAAAAATTTATTTCAAATGCAGACTGTTCAGTTCGATTTTGACGACACAAACCTTAACCAAAATTCACGAAATTTTAACCACACCTTCTTGAAACAATTATCTACAAGTTTCATGTTTACTCCAAAGGTTAGTTTTGAAAGGATCCTTAAGAAAAACGTCAAAGAAGTTGAACACTCAAATTTGTCAACTTTTCCTTTAAACCACTGTCTATTCAAAATGGTTTTTGACTATACAAACGTTAACGAAAATGCGTGAAATTTTACGGATGCAATATTTAGACAGTTAGCTACAATTTCGTTTTTACATAAAAGTTTAGTTTTGATGGGATCCATTAGAAAAACGTCAAGGGAGTCGAACACGCAAAACTGTCAACAGATTCGGTTCTAATGAAAACGCAGAATATACCAGATTCGATTTGACGGACCAAACGTCGACGAAAATATCTGAAAATTTGACAAAATATACTTTAAATCATTAGGAACAATTTTGTAGTTTTAAGTTTCTCCGTTTGAAAGTTCGAAAAGGGCTTAAAAGTTAGATTTCAGAAAATGCGCATAGGGAGAGTTTTTGGGACAGATTTTCGTACGTTGACTAAAACTTGCATTCCATTCGATTTTAGGGCACCAAAACGGTTATGAGAAGAATCAACTTACAGTATCTAAGATCTAAAGTCTTAGATTTCGTCGGGATGGCCTCCGGAGTCCGTGAACACGTCCAATCTACTCGTTTCTTTCTCTTCGGTCCCGGTTTGTGAATACAAGAGCGAAAAACTAAAAGTTAGGACTCTAAATTCGATTAGGAACCATGATTTAAGATTGAAATCTATCCTTACCACCACACGAAGTCTGAAAATTGCTTGGCCTCGTCCAAATCGTCGCCTCCTTCGTTGGGTGGTCTTCGAATATCCGTGAACTAGGGTTTGAGAGTGGTGTGAGTATTGGGAGGGAGGGTGGATGGTTTTGGGGCTGTAAAGGGTGTAAGAATCTGAATTTAGGGTGTTACAATCATCTAAATTTCGTCCATATCCCCCTTGCCCCATAATAGATCAAGTTTCCATAATAAAGGGTCAAAAATATGGCAAGAAAATCGCATAAACGCGTCAAGTTGCAGCTGCTGTCTTGGTGGCGCGGGGTTGGCGCGGGGTTAGGCCAAACCCCGCGCGGAGAGCGCGCGGCCTGGTCTGGGCCGTGCGTCCGGACTGGGCCGTGTGATCCCGTCGGGCCTTTTCTCAACTCTTTCGGGTTTCTATTCTCCTACATTTTCGGGCTCGATTTTTCGGGTCATTCTCGGATTATAAATTCTTATCTTAAATTTATCTCGTTTCGAATTAATCCCGTATTCAAAATCTTGAGTCCGTCACGTTTGGATTCGTCGGCTTCTAATTTGTCGTCTTTTGACTCCCGTGTAATAATTTATTTATTTAAATCATTTCCGACTTCGCGGGTTCTTGGAATTAAAATTCTTTTCTTTCTTCAATTTAATTCCAATTCTTTTGACTCAATTCATGGAATGTCTTCGGGCTTCCTTTCCCTCTTTTATTCCTATTTGAATTTTGAATCTATCGGCGTTTCATTTCCGAGCAATAATTTATTGTGATAAATTATTTTCTTCCTCTCGGAGATATTTCGACCTTGATCGGATTAAGAAACTAATTTTTTTATTCCTTTGGACGCCGATAAAATCCCAGGTATTACATGAATAATATTCAGGTACCACTTATCACCTCACAATACCAACATTTGAGTTAGGTTTTGTGTAACCACAAGTCTCTTATGTTGGGTAATGATTTTATCCATCGGTGTGCTTTTTTTGATGTTTTCTGGTTAACATTGTACCCCTAGTTAAATTGAAACTCGCAAACTTAAATACGTTAAGACTTGGAAGTTGGATGCATTTGACCTCAATTACAGTATATTCCAATACGTATTCATCATATATTCAGTGTATTAGTTTGATTCTATACTGCAGATTTCGATATATTTGTCAAATGCAAAAGTAAATGTTTGTAGAAATGTTTCACATTTATAAGTAACTTCAATATTTGTGTAAGACATTTAATTACATTAAAATATTAAAGCGTGTGCGGTATTATCGTGGGGTTGTCGTTGCTCCAGGCTCATCTCACAATATCACTACTCCATCTAGAGTGTGTATTCTTGGCTGAATATGATCTATTAGTGCTCAAATGTACAACATGAGTGGATTTGGTGAATTCGTTAACGAATTGTGTAATTGACAAGTCACAACATGAGATACAATATTATTTATTTATTGAAATTTATAATATGTTATTTAATTGATATTTTTATTTACTTCTTATATTCAATATATGTTATTTTTTTACGTATATTGGGTATCAATTTATGTTATAATACCATGTTTTGACATCATTTATATTATTTATTTTTATCTAATTATTGAATTTATTTATTTTTTAATTTTATTTTTATTTTTTTCATTTAATTGAATTTTATATAATTTTTTCTTTCTTTTATTTTCTTAATTTAAATTTATAATTTTATTATTTTTGTAAAGGTAATTTTCTTTTTCTTTTTTATTTATTTTTTATTTTCTTATTATTTAATTAATGAATTTTGATTATTTTTATAAGATATTTCAATATTTAAGTTTATCTTTTAAGTTTTTAAATAAATTTATTATATTAAGAACTTATTTTATTTTTAAATTTAAACATGAATTTATTAATGGATCAAAATGAAAGTGGACAATAAATAAAAGTAGGAGTATTAAAAATATAAAATATAAAATATATGAAAAATTAAAAATAAAAAAAAGAGTCCAGTACTCGACTCGACTCGATACTCGTCGAGTACTCGATACTCGACGAGTATCGTAATCTTGTACTCGAGCTCGATCTCGACACTAGATTAAATACTCGACTACTCGACTCGACTTGAATTTTTCGAGTACGAGTCGAGTTTTTTCCGAGCCGAGTCCCGAGTCGAGTTCGAGTAGCTCTACTCGTTAATCACCCCTAGGTCAATCCCATCTATCATAAACCGCATCAGCTTAGAAACCTCATGCACACTTGTGAGCCAAAAATATAACTTATGTGAAAATTGCATGCAATTCAGTTTAGGCAATGCGGTATAAACCGCATTGCCCATGAAGACCGCATTGCATGATAAAAAATGGTGTTTGTTGTTTATTTTCTCCCTTAATGCGGTTTCTTGCAATTCGGTTTACGCAATGCGGTTTATACCACATTGCCCATTAAATCGAATTGTCTCCTGAAACCGCATTGTATGCATATCCATCCCCTCATGCCTTAGTTTATTTTTCTTGTCAAGTCAATGCAGTTTTGTGCTAATTCGGTTTATACCGAATCACCTTGGCAAACTGCATCACCCTCCTTTTGAAGCAAATGTCTTAGCCAAATTTGAGTGAGGAAGTAATCTCACCAATTCGGTTTGTCCAATGCGGTTTATACCGCATTGACTTGACAAACCGCATTAGATGATGTTATTTCGCATCCTTGCAATGACTGATTGGGTAAGGAAATACTTTGTTTCTCATGCATACTCAATGCGTTTTAAGGGATGCGGTAACCGCATCCAATTTACTAAACCGCATTGATCTCCTATTATTTTAAAACTCCAAAAATATTTTATTTTCTTGAGTTGTGTAAGTTGCATGGGTGTATTGGGCTGAGGCCCATTACATCTAATTTTACCCATTACACATCTCAACCCATTAGTGTCAAAATTATTGTGTGATTAGCACTCACTTAATACCAAAAATATTCTTTTAATTTCATCTTTTCCTTTTATTGTGTGTATGAATGAGTAATAAGGAATATCACAGACCAATATTGGCAAAAAGGTCCCTTCACAGGGATAACGATTAGCTCGTCTTCTGTGTATTAATTATTGCTCGTTATTTTGCATGGTCTGATTAGAGATTGGTGGAAGCTCCAGCAAAAAGGTCCCTTCACAGGGATAACGATTAGCCACTCAGCCAATTCCTAATTAGATACAGTTTTATTTTCTTTACCTTAATTTCAAAACCTGAATTTAAGTTGTAGTAATATTAAATGATGTCGACCAACATTATTTGAGAAATATTACAGCAAGAAAATATGTGGGTTTTTCCTCCATTCACAGACAAAAGGGGGCTGAATGACGGCGGTCACTGTCACTTGGAACTCTTTTCTGTCTAAAAATCATACCACCTGGAATAATTGGGAACTGGATAGCAGATGTTTGCAGTCCAGATCGCCCCAGTTATTTCTGACTTCTTTTTAGCCAAATTCTTCTCATCTCAAGGCTAATTCATCTTTGTGTAACAAATTCTGTCTAACCCCGCCATATATTTTGGGGTAATTTATTTTATCTTCTCATATATAGGTATGCATGATAATATTATGTAGATGTTGTGGTCATATTATTTTGGGATCCTTCCCTTGAACATAGAAGTCTTGATTCAAATCAGATGTTGCATAATAAATTTCCAACAAAAATTCAATGATAAAATCCGGATCTGAGTAAGGGATAATTTCACAGTTATAATTAGCTCATCCTCTACTGGGGGTTGATTTTGAGAACTTAGAAGCAGAGTCAGCGATTAGGTCTCACCTAGACTGAAAGGATTTGTGTTTTAATTGAGAGCTTAGTACCTGTGTAGGGAATGGTTTTCAGATATCAATTGTTTTCTCAAAATTGCCGTGTGTTGGAAATCTTGTATTAAATATTGCATCAAATCAGTGTCCACTTGGATTCAGACAAGATGTGATAAATAATACTAGAAGAACAACATGCAGGCCTTGATTAATTTCTAAGGTAGGGTTAAGTATTCTTTCAACTACTATTCTCTTCTGCCAAAGCTTGGTTTCGAGTCCTGAGTGAGTACATCCGGAATAGATTAATTTATTAGTCTGTTTCATTAGTTTGTATCTCATAACCACCCAGATATTTGTGAGCACTTGAGGTTTGCAGGTATTTGGGGAGTTCTTGATCTGCATCTGGTCACCAAGACTGGGGGCTCTTCTATACTAACGGAATGAGATAGCTTTTGAAGCTTCCGAGTGATAGGATTTTAAATGCTTTCTTTACTGCTTTCTTTTAAATGCTTTTATAGAGGTCACTCGGAAGACTTAGAGGTTGGCGGCTGTATATAAGGTTTAAGAGTTATGGGTTGGTTCGGGACTTGATTTGAACTTTGGGCGTGACATGGGGGAGTGATAGGAGTACTTGGCATGTCAACTAATGATTTGTCGGGTGTTGCTTATCCACCACAGATGACTAACATATCCTTGCAAGGCATTGCAAGGGGAGTTATGAATTTGTGGTATCTTAGATTTTGTTATCTTAAAAGCATGTAAATTCTTACTGTAAGTACCCGTCTGTTAAAGGGAACACAGTATAGAAAACATGAGAGTTAGCTAATTGATGGATTATCCCAAACAAAGATTTGTGTAACAAAATGGAAATTTAACTGTGTTTCATTTGAATCTTGTCCAATTTTTATTCTTTTCTCCTTGTCCCTTCTGTCACATTTTAAATCTGCTTTTCTAGATTAATGATAGATAGCGTAGCGTAATTTTAATTGCTTTCTTAGAATAAATTTAATTGTTTTCTTAGAATAAATTTAATTGCTTTCTAGAATAATTTTATCTGCTTTTTAGCATAATTTTAATTGCTTTCATAGCTGAGTTTAAATTCTGTCAAGTAGTTAATAATCAAACACAAACTTGAATCGAGTAATACGAGTGGAAAATCTTATAAAACGACGTGGGCCCTGCTTCTATCGCACATCCTCCAGTGAATGATCCGGTACTTACTATAAATATTGCAATTTTTGACTCCGTGCGCTTTCGGGGGCACAATTTCTTAACACAAATAAATAAAAACGTGACAACCTATAAATATATCCTTAATCCCAAATCCACCTTCATAAATCGATTTTCATCAAATAAAAATCAAACCCGGGATTAATCTCATTTTTAATTTTTAGAAAATACTCGTGTGGGAAATTGTCAAAAGTTTCATGGCGCTGTTGCCGGGGAGGATGCAGCGTCGTTTTATTAAGAGAATTACACTCCTGATTACTCATAGTTAGTTTTGTGTATATATTTCAGAACAGAGAAGTACCCTCAAATCAATTAAACGTTTAGAGTACTAAGACTCTAAATGTGAGGATGTTGATTTGAGGAGAAAACCTAACCAACTGGTATTTTTCTTGCAGGAATCATGGAGCCACCAAAAAGAAAATTAAAGCTTCAAAATAGGTTCCCGGTTGGATTGGTACCATAATTGATCGAAGACTATATCCGGAACTTAAAGAAATTTAAGATCCGGAATAATTTTCACAAGCGCAGAATTGATCCAACCTAGATTTTTGCAAGCCCGTATAATTTTTATTTATATATATAAAAAAAAGAAAAAAAAAAGAGAGTAAACGAAAAATTAAAGAAAATGGAAAGAAGTGTAGCATTGGGACTGCACTAATTTGCAATTGAAAATTGCAAAACACGTGAGACTCACGTGTTTGTCATCTCCACCATCTCCGGACAAGCCACGGCCACCATCTCCACTTGTCGTCGCCCTTGTCCCCATTTCCGTCATCCTCACCGAACCACCAAGCTCCACCGCTGCTCCATCGCCCATCCACTTCATTACCAACCATCACCCCGGACAAGCCACGACCACCATCTCACTTGCCGTCCCCCCCCCCCCTGTTCCAACTAAGCATCTAAACAGGTTCCCGGTTGGATTAGTTCTGTAATTAACCGAAGACTATATCCGGAATTTAAAGAAATTTAAGATCCGGAATAATTTTCACAAGCACAGAATTAATCCAACCTAAATTTGTGCAAATCAGAATAATTTTATCTTTATATATATTATATATAAAAAAATCTCTTGTGCATATTTGTAACACCCCGGATTTGATAACCCAGGCCGAGGTGTCACCGCCGCACCTCCCTAGCAAGACACGGTTTCTCCGAGCTTGCTAAAGAGACGCAAGGCTATAAGTGTTTGAAAAAGTTTTAAAAACAAGTCCGGAAGTACTTAAAAATAATAATGTAATATCATCCATACCTGATTAAAATAATAAGTTGCAGCGGAAATTTAAATATAAGGGCCGACATGGCCAAAACACGGGTTAAACAGGCCCGTTCATACGATAGTCTAATGCAAATTTAAAATAAAGTATTCCCAAAAATTCCCATGCATGTACGTGCTCAGTATAATCCATATGCTCTGTAGGAAAAAGAAGGAAATGGTTTGGGTCAGCAAAACGTGCTGAGTAAGTTAACACCTAGCATGATTTTGGGGTTTCAAAGACTTTAATTAAATTTAATAAAAACATGCTTGTAGGTAATACACGATTTAAGTCAATCATCCACTAATAATTAAATGGCATAATTTAAAACAAAGAAAATATTCACTTCTCTTGATTCTCTCATGATTTCAGGATTTGGTATTTCAAGGATTTCACTCTTTCACTTTTGTTCGATATGATCTAGTATAATATGTTCTCGGGAAAATGGACCCGCAATAACTTAAACGCATCCTAGGGAATCAAACCCATAGGATCAACACACGTCCTGGGGAATCGAACCCGCAGGAAAACAACCGATCGCCCTTGGGGAATCGAACCCGCAAGAACTCAAATACATCCTAGGGAATTGAACCCATAGGAATCAACACACGTCCTGGGGAATCGAACCCGCAGGAAAACAACCGATCGCCCTTGGGGAATCGAACCCGCAAGAACTCAAATACATCCTAGGGAATTGAACCCATAGGAATCAACACACATCCTGGGGAATCGAACCCGCAGGAAAACAAACAATTGCCCTTGGGGAATCGAACCCGCAAGAACTCAAATACATCCTAGGGAATTGAACCCATAGGAATCAACACACATCCTGGGGAATCGAACCCGCAGGAAAACAAACAATCGCCCTTGGGGAATCGAACCCGCAAGAACTCAAATACATCCTAGGGAATTGAACCCATAGGAATCAACACACATCCTGGGGAAATCGAACCAGCAGGAAAACAAACGATCGCCCTTGGGGAATCAAACCCGCAAGGTAAGAACGCATTTCGCAAGTTTCACAAAATTCTCAAATATAACTTACACAAGTCGCTGTCTTACTCCATAATTATTTAAAAATTCATTTTAAGTCCGAAAATTCTAAAACTTCACCAGTAAATCAAAAACACAGAGACGAACAAGTTTCGTGTTTTAAGTTTCTCGATCCGGGTTAAGGAAACGAGTCAAAAATCAAGTTTTTCACATAAGTAGTGTGCTGTCAGGTTTTCAGATTCGACACCATTCAAAGATTCGACTTTTTAATATATCAAATGGACTCGAAAAATTCTGAAATTTTATATGCACATACTAGACATGATTTCCTACAACTTTGCTTTAGATTGTGAAGATCAAATCGGACTAGAAAATATAGAACCATGCTCATCAAGTTCGGACCATTGCACTGTCAGATTTCAAAAAGGGTTTTAAATCACAGTTTATGTTTGGATCGATTTGGGGTAGCAAACGTTGTTGAAAATCGATGAAATTTTTACACAACATATTTTAATGTGTTAGGATCAAAAGTCTAGTTTTGAGTTTTTCGGTTTGAACTCTTTAAGTAGGGGTTTTGGCCCGATTTCAAATCTGTTACAGTTTCGTGTTCGACTTTTAGGGCAGGTTTGTTGGAGGCCATTTTCGGGTATCAAAACACAACGAAAAATTATGAAAATTTTACACGAACTAGATCTATGTCTTAGGAACATTTTTCATGTTTTGAGTTTTTCCGTTTGAGCAGTTTTATGTGTTCGAAAAATTCGCGCCAATACGCTGCGCCGGGGGTTTTTCGCGTTGACAGATTTTTGAGTTTCTAAATCTCTATGTTTGGTTGCATTTTAAGTCACCCAAAACCAAGTAAGCATTAACTTACAGTGGGGATGATATCTAAAAGGTCACGGGGTCGTCCGGAATCCACGGAATGTCACGAACGAATCTCCTCAAGTCGATTCTTCTTCCTTTGGCTCCGATTTGTGTTTTTGAGAATAAAAAACCATAAGTTAGAATCTAAATCCGACGAAAACTATGAAATGAAGTTCAAGACTTCATCTTACCACTATCTAGGGTCTGAATACTTCCTATCCACGTCCTCCTTTCTCCGGTTTGTTCGTCGGAAAGTGATCGGAAGGCAAGAACACAAGAGAATATGGGGTTTTCGGTTTGAGAGAAGTTTGAGAGTTTAGAGGTGGTTTGGAGGCTGTAAAAATTCGAAAATTAGGGTTAGGGAGCAGCCTAATATCGTCCCAATGTCAGTCCATAGCCCGGGATTGAGTTTCCAAAGTCGGGGGTCGAAAATATGGCAAGAAAATCGTCGGGACGCGTTGTTGCCGAATTCTGTGGGTGTCACGCGCCCTTGGCACGCACCTAGGCTAAAGACCGCGCGGCCTCCGCCTGGACCTTGGTCCGGGCGGGTCCGTGCGATCCGATCGGGCCCTTTTCTCCTCTCTTTCGGACTTCTGTGCTCCTACGTTTTCGGGCTCGATTTTTCGGGTCATTCTCGGATTATAAATTCTAATCTTAAATTAATCTCGTCTCGAGTTAATCCCGTGCTTGAAATCTTGAGTCCGTTGCATTTGGATTCGTCGGCTTCTAATTCGTCGTCTTTTGACTCCCGTGCAACAATTTATCTAATTAATTTATTTCCAACTTCACGGGTTTCTGGAATTAGAATTCTTTTCTTTCTTGAATTTAGTTCCAATTCTTTTGACTCGATTTCATGGAATGTCTTCGGGCTTCCTTTCCCTCCTTTATTCCATTTTGAATTTTTGAATCTATCGGCGTTTCATTTCCGAGAAATAATTTATTGTGATAAATTATTTTCTTCTTCTCGGAGATATTTCGACCTTGATTTGATTAAGAAATAAATTTTATTCCTTTGGACGCGCGATAAAAATCCCGGGTATTACAGTCTACCCCCCTTAAGAATCAACTTCGTCCCCGAAGTTGCGTGTTAGCTTCTCGCGAGCTTGGAACTAAGGTCCTTTCTACTTTGTGCTATTGTTTGATTGCGTGATTGTATCATTATGTGTTGTTTGTTCTTGATGTTGTTTGTATTATTTTATTATATCGTTTGACTGAACTGAGAATTGAAATTTCCAAGTTGCCTACGTACCCGGTGAAGGGATCAAGCCATGACGTAGTTCAAAACAGTTTGAATTTGTTTATTTGAAATACAGAATATTCGGACTAGAATATTCGGGTCGTTACATCCTCCCCCCCTTAAGATTACAGTTTGTCCCCATAACTGCCTATGTATTATTCGCAAACAGGTTCGGGTATCGTTGCCTATGATCCTTCCTCATTGAGCTGGCAAGTCAGCTTGATCGATGTCGTTCAATCGTCCTATGGCTCCTCTGGTTGGGGGTTTACCAAATCTAGCCTCTTCTCAATCCTCTCCTCATGAAAATTGCATTCTCTAATCATGTGGTCTTCCCCACCACATCTATAACAAGTCCCGCGCCTTGGGCATTCGCGCACCAGATGGGCTTGGTGGCACTGCGGGCAACGTGGTATGACTGTATGACGGATGCCGTTTCTCCCATAATTGAAACCTTTATTCTTATTCGCCTTAAAATTGTCATTGCTAATGTTTCGATTCTTTTTCTCAAACTCTTGCGAGTCCTTGCTCGACTCACCGGTTTCTTTACGCTTCAGTTGCTGGACTCGATCAATTGCTACAGCTCGATCGTAAACCGTCTGCAGGTTTGTGAATTGTCCCACTGCAAGTATCTCCCGGATACTAAGGTTCAGACCCATCTCGAATTTCTGAGCCTTGTCAGAGTCAGTTGGTACTATCCTTGTAGCAAATCGCACCAATTCCTTGAATTTGGTGTAGTACTCTTGTATTGTTTGCGCTCCTTGTCTGAGGTTGATAAATTCCTCGTACTTCGCGGTCTTGGTGCTCAGTGGGTAAAATCTTTCCCTCAAGGCTTCCTTAAGTTCTTCCTAGGTGTAGGCTTCTTCGTCTTCCTCTGAATTCGTTCGAAAGTTTTGCCACCACTCATCGGCTTCGCCTCCTAAGTAGTAGGTCACCACATATATCTTCTCCTCATCAGGGCATTTGATAGCATTAAAGAGCTTATCAAAGGTACGGATCCAATCTTCCAACTTGGCCGGATCCTCTTGGCCGTCATAATGGGGCGGATTGTAGGGGTTCACCAATGCCAAGTAGTTGACGTGGGCTACTGGCGGGGGTACTGCTGCTTGTGCCCTATGCACCTCGGCATTTCCTAATGCTACGAGTACTTCTTCTACCGTCCTTAAACGTTCATCCATGTTGTTGGGAATAGGAGGCGCTCGATCTCCTACGTTCGGAGGAATCTCATTGTTGTTAGGTGCGTTTGGGAGGTCAGTGTCAGTGCCGTTTGGGCTTACCTTCCTCAGTTTTCTTCTAGGTGCCATTTTCTGTTATAAAAGCACGCGAAGATGAGTTTCTAAGTGATCAAGGTCTAGGACTAAGGCAAAGTTAGTCTCTAGCAAGCGCTCCTAAGTCAAGGTCATGTCGAATACTAATTTAAGAGTGTTTTCTTAGAGTAGCTGATTCACATAAAGAAGAGTTAGTGCAATTATGTGTGTATGCATATGCAATCCCCCCAATAAAATTTAATTTATGCATGCATTTATTTATCCATGGGTTTTAAAAATAAATTTATTCCATGGATAGATTTTAAAAGAATAAGGTAAGACGTTTGGGCCCCTATATTGGGCCAAAAGAAATAAATTATTTGGGCTTGAGTAAAACAAGGGTATTGGGCTAAAAATAATTTCTTGGGCTTCAAAAAATATTTGGGTTTAAAAATTTGGGCCTTAACTTCAAAATAATGATTGGGCACTTTAAAATATATTACTAGTTTAGAAATAATAACTTTAAAAATAATAATACTTAAAAATAATAGTTTAAAATATTCCGGGCTCTGATACCACTCTGTAACACCCCGGATTTGATAACCCAGGCCGAGGTGTCACCGCCGCACCTCCCTAGCAAGACACGGTTTCTCCGAGCTTGCTAAAGAGACGCAAGGCTATAAGTGTTTGAAAAAGTTTTAAAAGCAAGTCCGGAAGTACTTAAAAATAATAATGTAATATCATCCATACCTGATTAAAATATTAAGTTGCAGCGGAAATTTAAATATAAGGGCCGACATGGCCAAAACACGGGTTAAACAGGCCCGTTCATACGATAGTCTAATGCAAATTTAAAATAAAGTATTCCCAAAAATTCCCATGCATGTACGTGCTCAGTATAATCCATATGCTCTGTAGGAAAAAGAAGGAAATGGTTTGGGTCAGCAAAACGTGCTGAGTAAGTTAACACCTAGCATGATTTAGGGGTTTCAAAGACTTTAATTAAATTTAATAAAAACATGCTTGTAGGTAATACACGATTTAAGTCAATCATCCACTAATAATTAAATGGCATAATTTAAAACAAAGAAAATATTCACTTCTCTTGATTCTCTCATGATTTCAGGATTTGGTATTTCAAGGATTTCACTCTTTCACTTTTGTTCGATATGATCTAGTATAATATGTTCTCGGGAAAATGGACCCGCAATAACTTAAACGCATCCTAGGGAATCAAACCCGTAGGATCAACACACGTCCTGGGGAATCGAACCCGCAGGAAAACAACCGATCGCCCTTGGGGAATCGAACCCGCAAGAACTCAAATACATCCTAGGGAATTGAACCCATAGGAATCAACACACGTCCTGGGGAATCGAACCCGCAGGAAAACAACCGATCGCCCTTGGGGAATCGAACCCGCAAGAACTCAAACACATCCTAGGGAATTGAACCCATAGGAATCAACACACATCCTGGGGAATCGAACCCGCAGGAAAACAAACAATCGCCCTTGGGGAATTGAACCCGCAAGAACTCAAATACATCCTAGGGAATTGAACCCATAGGAATCAACACACATCCTGGGGAATCGAACCCGCAGGAAAACAAACAATCGCCCTTGGGGAATCGAACCCGCAAGAACTCAAATACATCCTAGGGAATTGAACCCATAGGAATCAACACACATCCTGGGGAAATCGAACCCGCAGGAAAACAAACGATCGCCCTTGGGGAATCAAACCCGCAAGGTAAGAACGCATTTCGCAAGTTTCACAAAATTCTCAAATATAACTAACACAAGTCGCTGTCTTACTCCATAATTATTTAAAAATTCATTTTAAGTCCGAAAATTCTAAAACTTCACCAGTAAATCAAAGACACAGAGACGAACAAGTTTTGTGTTTTAAGTTTCTCGATCCGGGTTAAGGAAACGAGTCAAAAATCAAGTTTTTCACATAAGTAGTGTGCTGTCAGGTTTTCAGATTCGACACCATTCAAAGATTCGACTTTTTAATATATCAAATGGACTCGAAAAATTCTGAAATTTTATATGCACATACTAGACATGATTTCCTACAACTTTGCTTTAGATTGTGAAGATCAAATCGGACTAGAAAATATAGAACCATGCTCATCAAGTTCGGACCATTGCACTGTCAGATTTCAAAAAGGGTTTTAAATCACAGTTTATGTTCGGATCGATTTGGGGTAGCAAACGTTGATGAAAATCGATGAAATTTTTACACAACATAGTTTAATGTGTTAGGATCAAAAGTCTAGTTTTGAGTTTTTCGGTTTGAACTCTTTAAGTAGGGGTTTTTGCCCGATTTCAAATCTGTTACAGTTTCGTGTTCGACTTTTAGGGCAGGTTTGTTGGAGGCCATTTTCGGGTATCAAAACACAACGAAAAATTATGAAAATTTTACACGAACTAGATCTATGTCTTAGGAACATTTTTCATGTTTTGAGTTTTTCCGTTTGAGCAGTTTTAAGTGTTCGAAAAATTCGCGCCAATACGCTGCGCCGGGGGTTTTTCGCGTTGACAGATTTTTGAGTTTCTAAATCTCTATGTTTGGTTGCATTTTAAGTCACCCAAAACCAAGTAAGCATTAACTTACAGTGGGGATGATATCTAGGAGGTCACGGGGTCGTCCGGAATCCACGGGATGTCACGAACGAATCTCCTCAAGTCGATTCTTCTTCCTTTGGCTCCGATTTGTGTTTTTGAGAATAAAAAACCATAAGTTAGAATCTAAATCCGACGAAAACTATGAAATGAAGTTCAAGACTTCATCTTACCACTATCTAGGGTCTGAATACTTCCTATCCACGTCCTCCTTTCTCCGGTTTGTTCGTCGGAAAGTGATCGGAAGGCAAGAACACAAGAGAATATGGGGTTTTCGGTTTGAGAGAAGTTTGAGAGTTTAGAGGTGGTTTGGAGGCTGTAAAAATTCGAAAATTAGGGTTAGGGAGCAGCCTAATATCGTCCCAATATCAGTCCATAGCCCGGGATTGAGTTTCCAAAGTCGGGGGTCGAAAATATGGCAAGAAAATCGTCGGGACGCGTTGTTGCCGAATTCTGGGGGTGTCACGCGCCCTTGGCGCGCACCTAGGCTAAGGACCGCGCGGCCAGCGCGCGGCCTCCGCCTGGACCTTGGTCCGGGCGGGTCCGTGCGATCCGATCGGGCCCTTTTCTCCTCTCTTTCGGACTTCTGTGCTCCTACGTTTTCGGGCTCGATTTTTCGGGTCATTCTCGGATTATAAATTCTTATCTTAAATTAATCTCGTCTCGAGTTAATCCCGTGCTTGAAATCTTGAGTCCGTTGCATTTGGATTCGTCGGCTTCTAATTCGTCGTCTTTTGACTCCCGTGCAACAATTTATCTAATTAATTTATTTCCAACTTCACGGGTTTCTGGAATTAAAATTCTTTTCTTTCTTGAATTTAGTTCCAATTCTTTTGACTCGATTTCATGGAATGTCTTCGGGCTTCCTTTCCCTCCTTTATTCCATTTTGAATTTTTGAATCTATCGGCGTTTCATTTCCGAGCAATAATTTATTGTGATAAATTATTTTCTTCTTCTCGGAGATATTTCGACCTTGATTTGATTAAGAAATAAATTTTATTCCTTTGGACGCCGATAAAAATCCCGGGTATTACAATATTATATTAAATAATTCGGATGGTGATCTATTAACTCACATTTAGAGTACTAAGACTCTAAATGTGAGGATGTTAGTATTTTTGAGAAAATTCGATAACTTATTCTATGTTTGCTTTGCAGGAATGTGTGGGACCACCAAAAAGAAAAATAAAGCGTCAAAACATGTTCCCGGTTGGATCGATTCTGTGATTAATTGAAAGAATTCTTGGAATTTAAAGCAATTTAAAATACGGAATAACTTTTCTATGAACGGAATTAATCCAACCTAATTTGTGCAAGTAGATTAAATTTTATTTATGTTTAGAAAATCCAAAAATGTGATCGAGCAATTTTGATGAAAATCAGAATTTTTCTAAGTATTGGGCATCGAACAATCGCCTTGTTCGATGAACCAAACGATCAAATATAGCCAAAATCGTCGAACACATAATTGGTTTGACGAAAAAGATTATCGGAATTATGTTCATGTAAATATTTTTCCCCTCCCTCCCTCCTCTTTTATTTTGCTTTGATTTCAATAATTTGTTTAAGTAGGAATTGATTTACTCACATTTCGAGCAAGGCTCAAAATGTGAGGATGCTGATACTTCACTTAGATATTTCAAAAAAAAATTATTATTTGTTATTTTTATTTTGTTTATTTTTATTATTATATATTTATACCTAGCACGAAGCATGCATGAATCTGTCAGTTTAAATTCACATATGAGATCTTGGTTTATGATTAAATTTTCAAACTTTTAAATTGGGATAATATAATTGAACACATTCTGTAATACCCGTGAATTTTCCATCATTAAATAAAACAATAGTTAAATAAATAAATAATAAATAAAATAAATACCATAAATAAATAAATGAATCCAGCAAATAAAGAAATAAATAAAGATAAGGAAATGAGAAATGAGATTTTTACTTAAAAAGGAATCTAATTAAATAAAAGGATGGATTAAAGGTAAATAAATTATACACCGAAACCCGACACTAATGAACTCGAGGATTCGAGTCCAAAAACATCCAATTAGACCCGAGAATAAATTTAGAGAGAAAGTAGAAACCCGAAGATACCCCGGAAATCGGAATTCGGGAGCATAGAGGGATAGAAACCCGAAAGAGAGGCGGAAAGGCACGACGGATCGCACGACCCGCCCGGACCGAAGTCCAGGCGAGAGTCGCGCGGTGGCCGCGCGGTGAAGGGGGATTAGCGCGCCACGACCGCGCCACTTGACAGATTCGCCCATTGCGTGAATCTCTCGCCCGAACGCGGATTTTTCGACTTTCGGTTGAACGTCTCTCGATCCAAGACCTTTAGGTCAGATGTTGGACGCCCTAGGGATTGAGAAATCTATAAATAAGCCCCTTGGGAGCCCCAAACAAGTTTACAAAACCCTACAACCTTCCATACGTTCGAAACCCTAAATTCGGAGTCAACGGAAAGCACCAAACGGAGGCAGCAGCTTTGGACGAAAATCCAAGGATCTCCAAACGTTGTGGTAAGCTCTAGTCCGATAACTCTTTTCACGTTTCAATCCGAAAACGGATTCTAACTTCGGTTCTTCTCTTTCTACACCCTGTATTGGATCTAGATCGTAGAACCCGACGAACGGAGATGGGAAACGGTGATCTGAAAGCCACGCCTCCGAATTAGACATCCCCGACGTTCATAAACTCAGTAAGTTAACTCTTACATGGTTTTGGGATGAATTAAAACATTCAAAACTAAAAGATTAACAAGAAATCGAAAATCTGTCAATTCTTACTTTCTACCGACGCAACAGATTTGACGAATTTTTCCGAACCTTAAAACGAACTCAAACGGAAAACCTTAAAACACGATAAACGTTCCTAAGACTTAGTCCTAGCTACTGTAAATGTTTGAGAATTTTTGGAGTTGATTTGATATGTGAAAATCCACCAAAACCGAGCTGTTTGAATCTAGATCTTGAAATCTTGGACAGAACTTAGGAATGATCTTGATCACGTTTTTGACATAGGATCTAGGCTGTTTTAGATCTTTGGCCAAACATGAAAGTTGTAGATAAATGTCTTAAGATGATCTCTGTCAAATTTCATTAAATTTGGAGTTGAATTGCTATGGTAGAATTCGAAATCTTTAAACTGTGACACATTAAACTCGGACAGAATTCTTCTTATGCGAAAATTGGTGATTTTGACCTACTTAGGTATCTCGGATCGAAAAAGTTAAAACACGAAAGTTGTAGATCTTGATGTTTCCGAGTCAGATATGAAATTTTGGAATTTTTGGAATTAAATCTGATTTTAGACGAATTTTAGAGTAAACTGTGATTTACCGAAACGAAATCTTGAAATCTTGTTGAAACATGGAATTAACCTTTAGGGTTGAAACGAGTTGAGATATTATTTTTAAATAAATACAATTGAAGTCAGATTTTAAAAATTAAATCCCCTTACAAACTTGATAAATTAAAATTAGGGGTGAGTGCTCTGCAGGGTGCCCCCTAACGATTCACTTCGTGCCGTAATGGACGATGGTGACCCCGCACGCTAAACTTGAGATATGGATTGCCTAAACGGCGAAATATAGAGCCTACACTCTCGTGAATATCCGTATGGGTTTCCCGAGGCTCCGGAGTGGTACTGGGTATGGCTGATACGGTTGCGGCCGCCGGGCTACCGGCTAAACTTGTTGACATCGCGATTTTATCGTGAAACTTTGAAATACCAAATCGGGGATGTAATGGGGATTCTAAACTAAATTAAATTAGATTAAATTATGTTGTTGTCCAATTAAATTATTTAAATGCTTTATTTAAATTATGGCTTTTATGATTAAACCATGTGATATGTGTCATTAAATAGAGCCCTGAGATAAATTATGCTATTGGATATGGATTAGATGAAATTAAATATTATGTTATTATCATGCTTTGTTAAATTATTTAATTTATGGCTTTAAAACCCTACGATCATGCATGTGTTAGCTTACTCAGCAATTTTGCTGACCAAAACCATTTTTATTCCTTTCCTTACAGAATATGTGGAATGAGCATGTGTGAGCACGATTCATGCATGGGTTTTGGGGACACTTATTTTGCTTTTAAATTTTCGCACTTAGACTATATTATGAACGGGCCTGTTTAACCCGTGTTTTGGCCATGTCGGCCCTTTTTATATTTTCCGCTGCGATACTGTATTAAACCAAATATTTCCGCTGCGCTATGCTATTATTATTATTTACGAATTATACTGTATGGGCTATTTGAATGATTTAAATGTTTTTAAATACTGCAATACCTAGCCTTGCATCTCTTTAGTAAGCTCGGAGAAACCGTGTCTTACTAGGGAGATGTGGCGGTGACATCCCGACCTGGGTGACCAAAAACCGGGGTGTTACAAGTTGGTATCAGAGCCCGGCTATTTTTAAACTATTATTTTTAAACCATTACTATTTTAAAACTATTATTAATATTTTGACTATTCTTTTAAATTTTAAAGCATTATTTCCATGGAAAAATCTTTATTTTAAAACCCATGGAAAAATATATATATGTGGTGCATTAAATTATTATTGGGGGGAAAAATCATTTGCATTTGCATGTTGCATCTCTGCTATGAACTTAGAATCTTGGAAACTTGAACCTAGAATCTTGGCGAAACTTGAATTTAGAATCTTGGCGAATTGAACCTAGAATCTTGGTGAAACTTGAACTTAGAATCTTGGCGAATTGAACCTAGAATCTTGGCGAATCGAACTTAGAATCTTGGCGAATCGAACTTAGAATCTTGGCGAATATTAACTTAGATCTCTTGCTTGCGCTAGATGGCTAGTCAAGACATGATGCAGTTGATGGTCAGGATGATGAGTGTTCATCTCGATTCCCACCGAACCCTAGAGCAGATGAAGTACCGTATGGCTCAATTGGAGGCCAATTTACATCACATGGGCAACTTGAGAGAGGTGGATCATCACCGCATAAACCAACTCGAGCGCCAAGTCCAAACCCTCACTACACAAAACTTAATACTAAAGGAATACATTGATGCCCACGGGCAAGACTTAAACACTATCTTTGACGAGCTGACGCCGCCGAGTTCGGAGGAGGAAGATCCGGAGGAAGATCCTGCTACCCCACCGGAGGACGTCATGAGACACTAGAGATTCTATTGTTAGATGTTATTTTGCTAGGAAAAATATCGCTACTTTTGTACTAAAACTTCTTTTGAGGAAATAAAATGCCCGATTTATTTTTTTTAAATCGAAACAAAACCAAACAAATTAAAATGAAACCCCCGAGGCGTCGTATACTTCTTAATTCGAACAAAGCACCACGTGCTAAATTGCAATACACATATACGTTTATGTTAATCGCTTAGACTATGTACTAAATTCACAAAGTCCTAATCTATCCTATTTGTACCAGAATGGCACCAAGAGGAAGAGGAAGAGGCAGAACCCAAACCGCTCCCCAAACCACCACTGAAACACCCACTGAAACACCACCAAACGTCACTGAACCGATTCAACCTGAGATGGAACAACCCAAGGTGCGCAGGACGCCCCCGCACCGAACAATGTGGGCGACCGTCTTAGGACGATAGAGGAAGTGTTGATTGCGCTTGGAAACGCAAGTCAACCAGGGTCAAGCTGCGGCGGTACCTCCGCCCCAAGCTCGCCCTAACTACCTGGCGATGGTGAATCCTTACCAGCCGCCCCACTATGCTGGTGAGGAGGATCCAGCTAAACTGGGGAAATGGATCCGGACGTTTGACAAGCTGCTGGGAGCGGTCAAATGTCCGGAAGGAGAGAGGGTACATGTCGCTTCATACTACTTGGGAGGCGAAGCTGACGACTGGTGGCAAGCAACGCAAGCCAAACTGACTGAAGATGACGAGCCTTACTCGTGGATGGAGATGATGGAACTACTCAGGGATCGATTCTATCCCTTGAGTACTAAAGCTGCCATGTATGAAGAGTTCCTGTCGCTGAAGCAAGGAAGCCAAACGGTGCAAGAATACTACACACGCTTCAAGGAGCTGGTGAGGTTCGCACCAAGGCTAGTGCCCACTGATGCGGAAAAGGCACAGAAGTTCGAGATGGGACTGAACCTGTCTGTGCGCGAGGTGATCGCGGGGGTACACTACCCCGATTTGCAAGCCGTATACGATCGCGCCGTAGCGGTAGCACGCGTGTAGCAGCTGAAAAGAAGAGTGAGTGGGGGAGTCCAGCAGGGGTCCTCAAGACAAGAGAAGTCGAGACTCAAGAAACGAGAACAACACGGGGAGGAACGAGCAGCGCAGAGGGTCGAATAGGCCCCAACAAAACAACACTGGGAGGAGGTTCAACCAGGAAGATCCGGTACCCGCCTTGCCCGAGATGTGGACGACCCCATCTGGCAAGGGGATGCCCGCAACAAGGCGCCTGTTATCGATGCGGTCGAATGGGTCACGTTCGACGAGATTGCCGAACTAGGCTCGAGAACATAACGAAGAGGGACGATTTGGTCGCGGGGCAAGAACAGCCTCAAAACCAAAACGGGCGAAACGGGAATAACCAAGGGTACAGACCCCCTCAAAATAGACCGCAGAACCAGAACCAGAACCAACGACCTCCGCCCCCCGCAGAATCAAAACCAACAGCAAAACCAGCAGCAGAACGCGAATCAGCATGGCAACCAAGGACGCCCTGTGGGGAGGCTCAATGTGGTAAACCAAGCGGGACGTGCCTGCGCAAGGAGAAGTGATGGCAGGTACATTTTATGTGTTGAATACGCCCCTTAGAGTTCTATTTGATTCTGGAGCTAGTTGCTCAATTATAGCATCAAGATTGTGCCTGAGTTAGATCTACCTAAGTGCGAGAGAATTAGCTTAGGAATTCAATTGCCTGATGGAGAAGTAGTGTCTTGCTCTAAACGATATAACGGAATTCCTATAGTGATAAAGAACGTAGAATTCTTCGCGAACTTAGTAGAATTTAACTTAAGGTACTTTGACATCATACTGGGGATGGATTGGCTATCCCAGTATAAAACGGTGATCGAATGCCAAAAGCAAAAGATCACCTTGTCAAAAAGTAGGGGAAAGAGAGTTATCTTTTACTCTCAGCCCCCTAAGAAAAGTAACAAAATCGTTAGTGCACTTAAACTAAGTAACTTGATGCGCAAGGGGTATGAACTATATGCGTGCTATGTGCACAACCTTGAGGCGGAAGAAACAAGGTTGACAGCATACCAGTGGTAAGAGAATACCCGGACGTATTCCCTGAAGACGTTCCGGGCATGCCACCTGAGAGGGATCTTGAATTCACGATAGATCTCATTCCGGGGACAGAGCCTGTCTCAAAAGCTCCGTACCGGATGGCACCACTGGAAATGAAGGAGTTAAAGGAACAACTCGAGGAACTATTGGGAAAAGGCTACATAAGACCGAGTACGTCCCCTTGGGGAGCACCGGTTTTATTTGTCAAGAAGAAAGACGGAGGACTACGTCTTTGCATAGATTACCGAGGACTAAACAAGTGACCATTAAGAATAAATACCCCCTACCGAGAATAGAGGATCTGTTTGATCAACTGAAGGGAGCTTCAGTATTCTCGAAGATTGATTTGCGATCTGGGTATCATCAATTGAGGATCGCCGAGAAGGACATTCCGAAGACGGCATTTCGAACACGATATGGCCATTACGAGTTCACCGTGTTATCCTTCGGGTTAACAAATGCTCCGGCCATGTTCATGAATCTCATGAACAACGTGTTCCGAGAATTGTTAGATCAGTGCGTCGTAGTGTTCATCGACAACATCCTGATCTACTCGAAGAGCGAGGAAGAGCATGCAAAACACTTACATCAAGTGTTGGAAACCTTGCGAAGAAATCAGCTATACGGCAAGCTGTCCAAATGCGATTTCTGGTTGAAAGAAGTGGCATTTCTCGGACACATAGTATCCGCTGATGGAGTATCAGTGGATCCGGCAAAGGTTTCTGCCGTGACGGAGTGGGCAACTCCGAAGAGTCCAACGGAAATAAGGAGTTTCCTTAGATTAGCCGGGTATCATAGACGATTTGTGAAGGACTTTTTCAAGGATTGCACGTCCTTTGACCCAGCTACTGAAGAAAGGAGCAAAATACGAGTGGACCGAAGCGTGTGAGACTGCATTTCAAGAGCTGAAGAAACGACTCACAACCACACCCGTATTAACATTACCATCAGAGAATGGTGACTTCGAAGTATATAGCGATGCTTCGAAGGAAGGTTTAGGTTGTGTTTTGATGCAAGACTCGAGAGTCGTAGCCTATGCATCACGCCAACTAAAACCTCACGAGGAAAATTATCCGACCCACGACCTGGAGTTGGCAGCGGTCGTTTTCGCTCTAAAGATATGGAGACATTATCTTTATGGGCGGAAGTGTCCGAATGTTCACCGACCACAAGAGCTTGAAATATATATTCACTCAGAAGGAGTTGAATTTGAGACAGCGAAGGTGGTTGGAACTTATTAAAGACTACGATTTAGAGATAGCATACCACGAGGGGAAGGCGAATGTGGTAGCCGATGCCCTAAGTCGGAAAACCCAACACGTGACAAACTCGTTGGTAATTCCGCCGGCATTGTACTTGGAATTGGCTAGATTGGAGTTAGAACTTGTGCATCCTGGCACAGTGAGAGAAACGGTCAATGCCATGGTCGTAGAAACTCCAATATTAGACGATTCGACTCGCTCAACCGGGCGACCCGAAACTCGAGAAGATAAAAGGGTATATTGCCGAAGGAAAGGCAATAGGATTTGCTGTCCACGAGGATGGAAGCATCCGTTTCAAAGGGAGGTGGTGTGTGCCTCTTAAATGTGCCGAGTTGAAACTAAGGTTGATGGAGGAAGGGCACAACACGCCATATTCCGTACATCCCGGAGGTGACAAGCTATACAAAGATCTGAAGAAGATCTATTGGTGGCCGGGAATGAAGAAGGAAGTGGCAAATTTCGTGGCGAGATGTCTCACCTGCCAAAAGGTTAAGGCAGTGCGACATAAACACTTAGGATTGATGCAACCACTAGAGATTCCAAGTTGGAAGTGGAATAGCATCTCGATGGACTTTGTCTCGGGATTACCCCGATCACCTAAAGGCATGAACAAGATTTGGGTGATTGTGGATAGGCTAACGAAGACAGCCATATTCATCCCAATGAAAGACACGTGGACTATGGACCAATTGGCCCGAGCCTACATTGATAATGTGGTACGACGACATGGAGTACCACATGATATCATTTCCGATAGAGACGGTAGATTTGTCTCTCATTTCTGGACGGAGTTACAAAAAGCTCTCGGTACTCAAATCAAAATGAGCACCGCATTCCACCCGATGACGGATGGTCAAACCGAGAGGACAATCCAAACACTAGAAGACATGCTGAGAGCATGTGTGTTGGATTTCAAAGGAAATTGGGAATCTCATTTCCCCTTGATCGAGTTTTCCTATAATAATAGCTACCATGCTAGTATCGGCATGGCACCTTTCGAGGCGTTGTATGGACGAAAGTGCCGAAGCCCGTTGAGCTGGGAAGAAAACGATAAGTCCGTGGTAGTGGGACCACAACTTATCGAAGACATGGCTCAACAAATCAAAGTGATTCAAGGGAAGATGAAAGCCGCACAAGGACCGGCAAAAGAGTTATGCCGACGTGAGGCGACGAGACCTAGAATTCCAAGTGGGAGATAGAGTCATGCTAAAGATATCACCCATGAAGGGGGTGATGCGCTTTGGCAAACGAGGGAAGTTAAGTCCTCGATACATAGGACCTTACGAAATCATAGAACGAGTCGGAACTCTAGCCTACCGATTGGCTTTACCGCCACACTTAGATCGAGTTCATAATGTCTTCCATGTCTCGCAACTAAAGAAGTATGTGCCGGACCCGACACATGTACTTCAACCGGAGATAATTGAGCTCGATGAAGACTTGACTTACGAAGAAGTCCCAGTACGTATTCTCGATACTAAGGAACGAGTAACGAGGAACAAAACCGTCAAAATGATCAAGGTTCTTTGGTCAAACCACGAAAGTGAGACGGCAACTTGGGAAGTGGAATCCGACATGAGAGAACGTTACCCGACATTGTTCCAAACCGATACCGACACAGTTATGGGGACATAACTGCAATCTTAAGGGGGAGAGGATGTGATACCACCTATTTTTCGTGCACTTTTGTAAAATTTTTGAACTACGTTATGGCTTGATCCCTTTACCGGGTACGTAGGCAGCTTAGAAGTTTCAATTCTAAGTTCAGTCACAACATAATAAAACAAACACAAGACCTTAGCACGAGAAAAGCCGAAACACAACTTCGAGGACGAAGTTGATTCTTAAGGAGGGTAGACTGTAATACCCGTGAATTTTCCATCATTAAATAAAACAATAGTTAAATAAATAAATAATAAATAAAATAAATACCATAAATAAATAAATGAATCCAGCAAATAAAGAAATAAATAAAGATAAGGAAATGAGAAATGAGATTTTTACTTAAAAAGGAATCTAATTAAATAAAAGGTGGATTAAAGGTAAATAAATTATACACCGAAACCCGACACTAATGAACTCGAGGATTCGAGTCCAAAAACATCCAATTAGACCCGAGAATAAATTTAGAGAGAAAGTAGAAACCCGAAGATACCCCGGAAATCGGAATTCGGGAGCATAGAGGAATAGAAACCCGAAAGAGAGGCGGAAAGGCACGACGGATCACACGACCCGCCCGGACCGAAGTCCAGGCGAGAGTCGCGCGGTGGCCGCGCGGTGAAGGGGGATTAGCGCGCCACGACCGCGCCACTTGACAGATTCGCCCGTTGCGTGAATCTCTCGCCCGAACGCGGATTTTTCGACTTTCGGTTGAACATCTCTCGACCCAAGACCTTTAGGTCAGATGTTGGACGCCCTAGGGATTGAGAAATCTATAAATAAGCCCCTTGGGAGCCCCAAACAAGTTTACAAAACCCTACAACCTTCCATACGTTCGAAACCCTAAATTCGGAGTCAACGGAAATCACCAAACGAAGGCAGCAGCTTTGGACGAAAATCCAAGGATCTCCAAACGTTGTGGTAAGCTCTAGTCCGATAACTCTTTTCACGTTTCAATCCGAAAATGGATTCTAACTTCGGTTCTTCTCTTTCTACACCCCGTATTGGATCTAGATCGTAGAACCCGACGAACGGAGAGGGGAAACGGTGATCTGGAAGCCACGCCTCCGAATTAGACATCTTGGCAAACTGCATCACCCTCCTTTTGAAGCAAATGTCTTAGCCAAATTTGAGTGAGGAAGTAATCTCACCAATTCGGTTTGTCCAATGCGGTTTATACCGCATTGACTTGACAAACCGCATTAGATGATGTTATTTCGCATCCTTGCAATGACTGATTGGGTAAGGAAATACTTTGTTTCTCATGCATACTCAATGCGTTTTAAGGGATGCGGTAACCGCATCCAATTTATTAAACCGCATTGATCTCCTATTATTTTAAAACTCCAAAAATATTTTATTTTCTTGAGTTGTGTAAGTTGCATGGGTGTATTGGGCTGAGGCCCATTACATCTAATTTTACCCATTACACATCTCAACCCATTAGTGTCAAAATTATGTGATTAGCACTCACTTAATACCAAAAATATTCTTTTAATTTCATCTTTTCCTTTTATTGTGTGTATGAATGAGTAATAAGGAATATCACAGATCAATGTTGGCAAAAAGGTCCCTTCACAGGGATAACGATTAGCTCGTCTTCTGTGTATTAATTATTGCTCGTTATTTTGATGGTCTGATTAGAGATTGGTGGAAGCTCCGGCAAAAAGGTCCCTTCACAGGGATAACGATTAGCCACTCAGCCAATTCCTAATTAGATACAGTTTTATTTTCTTTACCTTAATTTCAAAACCTGAATTTAAGTTGTAGTAATATTAAATGATGTCGACCAACATTATTTGAGAAATATTACAGCAAGAAAATATGTGGGTTTTTCCTCCATTCACAGACAAAAGGGGGCTGAATGACGGCGGTCACTGTCACTTGGAACTCTTTTCTGTCTAAAAATCATACCACCTGGAATAATTGGGAACTGGATAGCAGATGTTTGCAGTCCAGATCGCCCCAGTTATTTCTGACTTCTTTTTAGCCAAATTCTTCTCATCTCAAGGCTAATTCATCTTTGTGTAACAAATTCTGTCTAACCCCGCCATATATTTTGGGGTAATTTATTTTATCTTCTCATATACAGGTATGCATGATAATATTATGTAGATGTTGTGGTCATATTATTTTGGGATCCTTCCCTTGAACATAGAAGTCTTGATCAAATCAGATGTTGCATAATAAATTTCCAACAAAAATTCAATGATAAAATCCGGATCTGAGTAAGGGATAATTTCACAGTTATAATTAGCTCATCCTCTACTGGGGGTTGATTTTGAGAACTTAGAAGCAGAGTCAGCGATTAGGTCTCACCTAGACTGAAAGGATCTGTGTTTTAATTGAGAGCTTAGTACCTGTGTAGGGAATGGTTTTCAGATATCAATTGTTTTCTCAAAATTGCCGTGTGTTGGAAATCTTGTATTAAATATTGCATCAAATCAGTGTCCACTTGGATTCAGACAAGATGTGATAAATAATACTAGAAGAACAACATGCAGGCCTTGATTAATTTCTAAGGTAGGGTTAAGTATTCTTTCAACTACTATTCTCTTCTGCCAAAGCTTGGTTTCGAGTCCTGAGTGAGTACATCCGGAATAGATTAATTTATTAGTCTGTTTCATTAGTTTGTTTCTCATAACCACCCAGATATTTGTGAGCACTTGAGGTTTGCAGGTATTTGGGGAGTTCTTGATCTGCATCTGGTCACCAAGACTGGGGGCTCTTCTATACTAACAGAATGAGATAGCTTTTGAAGCTTCCGAGTGATAGGATTTTAAATGCTTTCTTTACTGCTTTATTTTAAATGCTTTTATAGAGGTCACTCGGAAGACTTAGAGATTGGCGGCTGTATATAAGGTTTAAGAGTTATGGGTTGGTTCGGGACTTGATTTGAACTTTGGGCGTGACATGGGGGAGTGATAGGAGTACTTGGCATGTCAACTAATGATTTGTCGGGTGTTGCTTATCCACCACAGATGACTAACATATCCTTGCAAGGCATTGCAAGGGGAGTTATGAATTTGTGGTATCTTAGATTTTGTTATCTTAAAAGCATGTAAATTCTTACTGTAAGTACCTGTCTGTTAAAGGGAACACAGTATAGAAAACATGAGAGTTAGCTAATTGATGGATTATCCCAAACAAAGATTTGTGTAACAAAATGGAAATTTAACTGTGTTTCATTTGAATCTTGTCCAATTTTTATTCTTTTCTCCTTGTCCCTTCTGTCACATTTTAAATCTTCTTTTCTAGATTAATGATAGATAGCGTAGCGTAATTTTAATTGCTTTCTTAGAATAAATTTAATTGTTTTCTTAGAATAAATTTAATTGCTTTCTAGAATAATTTTATCTGCTTTTTAGCATAATTTTAATTGCTTTCATAGCTGAGTTTAAATTCTGTCAAGTAGTTGATAATCAAACACAAACTTGAATCGAGTAATACGAGTGGAAAATCTTATAAAACGACGTGGGCCCTGCTTCTATCGCACATCCTCCAGTGAATGATCCGGTACTTACTATAAATATTGCAATTTTTGACTCCGTGCGCTTTCGGGGGCACAATTTCTTAACACAAATAAATAAAAACGTGACAACCTATAAATATATCCTTAATCCCAAATCCACCTTCATAAATCGATTTTCATCAAATAAAAATCAAACCCGGGATTAATCTCATTTTTAATTTTTAGAAAATACTCGTGTGGGAAATTGTCAAAAGTTTCATGGCGCTGTTGCCGGGGAGGATGCAGCGTCGTTTTATTAAGAGAATTACACTCCTGATTACTCATAGTTAGTTTTGTGTATATATTTCAGAACAGAGAAGTACCCTCAAATCAATTAAACATTTAGAGTACTAAGACTCTAAATGTGAGGATGTTGATTTGAGGAGAAAACCTAACCAATTGGGTATTTTTCTTGCAGGAATCATGGAGCCACCAAAAAGAAAATTAAAGCTTCAAAATAGGTTCCCGGTTGGATTGGTACCATAATTGATCGAAGACTATATCCGGAACTTAAAGAAATTTAAGATCCGGAATAATTTTCACAAGCGCAGAATTGATCCAATCTAGATTTTTGCAAGCCCGTATAATTTTTATTTATATATATAAAAAAAGAAAAAAAAAAGAGAGTAAACGAAAAATCAAAGAAAATGGAAAGAAGTGTAGCATTGGGACTGCACTAATTTGCAATTGAAAATTGCAAAACACGTGAGACTCACGTGTTTGTCATCTCCACCATCTCCGGACAAGCCACGGCCACCATCTCCACTTGTCGTCGCCCCTGTCCCCATTTCCGTCATCCTCACCGAACCACCAAGCTCCACCGCTGCTCCATCGCCCATCCACTTCATTACCACCGCTGCTCTGAGGAAACCCTCATCACCGGTGAAACAACAAATGGAGCAGCAGACCTCCGGTCATCTCATTCCCACCATCACCCCGGACAAGCCACGACCACCATCTCACTTGCCGTCCCCCCCCCCCCCCCCCCCCCCCCCCCCCCCCCCCCCCGTTCCAACTAAGCATCTAAACAGGTTCCCGGTTGGATTAGTTCTGTAATTAACCGAAGACTATATCCGGAATTTAAAGAAATTTAAGATCCGGAATAATTTTCACAAGCACAGAATTAATCCAACCTAAATTTGTGCAAATCAGAATAATTTTATCTTTATATATATTATACTAGTTAAAGACCTGTGCGATGCACAGCGTAAAAGGGATGTACAACTGCCTATGGAGAAAGAAAAAATAATTATTGGTGACTGTATGTGAGTTCTTATGGATAACAAGGAGAAAAGCATTGGTTAAGAAATGAAACCTGTCGTATGACTAAACAGTAGAAAGGTTCAAAATCTGAAAAATCCAAACTCAATAAATCAGCTTTATATTCAAATATGAAGAGCCTAAATTCCAAGATAGTGTATGCTCTATCTAGATGAAAAAACATTCTTTTCAAATATCCGAGGAGAAGAGAGCATATGATATTATCACCAAGAATGTGAAATCTAATGAGAGAAGAAAAGTCGGGAAAAATTACAATACATTTTCTGCAAGAGAACTCATATTCATTTATTCACATATTACACAACAAACTTACAAAGTTCTAACGTATAAGTCATGAACAGGAATAGATCCTAGTACGAATACAAAAGTAGTCCCGATGACTTCAATACCTGCAATGGCCTTGGATTTGCAGCGATAACATCCACAGTTGATCCAGCTTCTCTCTGTTCGAGAGTCTCACCAATACAAGCAATGACCTTCAAGCCTTTAGAAAGTGCATACGCAAGTTTATCCCCAACTAACTGAGATTAGTAATTGAGCATGCAGTGAGGCATCAGACTGTGTAATAAAGTAATCAATTCAAAGCATATGTGTAACTCCCAGAAAGCCAATGCAGTCTACTATGCAATACCTCATTTGATTCAGCCAACAGAGCCTTCCTTTCGGAGTGTCCGAGAATCACCCAAGGTATATCCAAATCAACAAGCATCTCAGCTCTCCATAATGATAACTAATCAGAATAGAAATAATTTATTATTCCTAACAAAGCCAAAAGCATCATATTGTTAAATGTAAGTATATTTATCCGGCTGTGTCAGAACAACACTCCATACCCATTCAATTTGATCAAACAAATCCTAAAAGTATCACCATCCAGAATTAAGCCTCTTGATTGAAATTATAAACTAATTACAAGATTTCAGAAAACTAATGGGGAAAAAAATAAAAAAATTGATAACCACGCATAGTTATCAATAATAAACAGTAGAACACTCGACATCAATAATGCTAAGGCACATTCATAATCTAACACAATAAGCTATCTTCAACAGCAAATGAATCAGGAAAACAACTTCTTTTCTGCTACAGACCCGCTTCTTTTATTTGAAATATATACGAAATTGCAACAAACTTAAATCACACATAAACCCATAAGTTAAGTTACTTGATACAAAGTGAAAAGACAGAAAAGCTTACCGATTTTGCTCGCGAGGTGGGAAGCCTTTCGGAAATTGACATCTCATCCAATCAGCTCAATCCCGAACCCTAGTCCCCAATAATCAAACACAACTTAATGAAAACCAGAAAACAGTCCTTGAAATCAAACAAAAGATCGAAATACTTGCTGTGGGCGCGAGCACAGACCCACAGCCTGACAGCAGACCAAAAATGAAACGAATGGGAAAGCAAACTCACTGGATCTGCGCTTAATGTTAGAACAAATATCAAGGGGACTAAAAAAAAAGAGAATAAAAACAAAGAAATATCAGCAACATCAGTCAAAACTTTAAAACTTTAAGGATCACAAGCAGCTAAAATGCTAAATACATTAACCAAACAACTAATGTGACGGTAGTAAATTAAAAACAAAACTCGAAATTATTGCGCAGAAAGATAACGATTGCATACTCATAGGTGTACCGTCACTCCTGGATCAGTCAATCTCCTGTCACGTAAGTTTTATCTTCATAATACCTTCCTTCGCTTTCGGACTTCTTCTCATTCCGCTTCTGCAAAGTTAAAGGGAAGTGAATAATTCAGTGCAGATCCTGTACAGTCAATTGGAGCACCAATTACTAAATAAAACAGGCAACAGTTACCTGGTATGCTTCATGATAACAATCCTCCTGATTATTGTGGTAGTTGTAATGTCAAGAGGACTTTCCAATAGCTTGAATATACCCAGGCTAATAAGGACAGCGTAAGGATTCTGTTGCTCCTGCAGAAAGAGAATCAGGAGAGAAACGTATAACATCTGTTTTTGCGTCCCATTGCGTCCCAAAAAATATAATGGAACAGTAGTGGAGTGTATACCTTCTTGAAATCATTATCCTCAGCCACAGTTCCATGCACCACCAAAGAGATGTTGAAGGTAGTCATCTGCAGCAACAAAAGAAAAATTTGAAAGACTTCATCCTCAATCATTAATCATGGCATAATGATATTGAAAGGAAAGCCTATCCAACAGATAGAAAAATGCACATAATTTCAAAAGCTTAAAGATTAACCTCTTCTTTCTTGAACAGAATTTTTTCTTCCTCAAACTGTCATGGGCCAAGATCAACATCATCATCATCTTCTTCAAACCACCTATAACTCAACCTCCTCCACCATATCACCACCAAAGAATGCATACTGTGATGCATCAAATACGGCATCCCCTGATCAACCAAACAAAAGATACATATAAAAAACGGGCCAACTGTTGATTCGACGAAAGTAATATATAAAAAGATGTATAAAATAAATTGATTAAACCAAGAAAAAGCACAATTCCTTTATTGAATAGAAATGGTGTAAAGGGAAATGAGGGCTGTTCGATCATTCACTTGCTAAACATTGTTGTCATGTTCTCTAAATAATGAAAACCATGAGTTGGATGGGCATGATGAAATAATAACCTTAGTCTTCGTTGTGAGATTTCCCCGACAAATATATACCAACCTTTATATTGAGGCCATTAGCAAGCAGCTTGCCCAGATCCTCCTCCAGGAACGTCAGCATCGCCTTCGTACGCTTCTACACCACCTGCCATCTTTAAATTTTACATTAATGATCCTTCAAACAACAATGGGCTCTGAGGAACGATAGCAATTCTTGACCGCAGGTCTCTGACAGGAACTCCAGAAATATTTAACCCATCGATTAAAACACGCCCACTTGAAACTGGGTTGAGACGGAACAAAACATTCAAGATACTTGATTTTCCTGCTCCAGTTCTTCCAACAATTCCAACCTGATTTAGTGCCAGGTCAAGTCAGTAAAATTAATTTTCCTGTACTATTGGGAGTAAAGAAGAATATGCAAGTAAACAATAAATAACAAACCCGGGTTCCTCCTCGTATAAAAAAGGAAACATCTAACAATGCAGGCGGCAAAGATGGCATATATCGTAAGGTCACATTTTGGAACTGTATGTCCCCTTTAGGTGGCCAGTTTTTATCCACAGAGTATTTTCCGGTCAGTGTTTCCTGAGGAATGCCCATGTACTGGAATGGACGAAAGGCATTCATGCTTTAGTTAATTGTAAAAGCACATTTCTGACATGCTATAATTTGAATCCAACTGACCGGAAGAACACGCTCAATAGAAACCATCTCCTTCTCTGTTTCCGTGAAGCTAGTCAAGAAGCTTCCCAGCAATGATACAATTGGTGATGCATAAGAAAGAGCCAATCCAACCTACAGAAAGAGGACTTTTCTTAGAATTGCACAGATTTGTCCAATTGTTAGCTGAGCATATAAAAGATTGGTTTGTCTCAAAATATCAAAATATTTACCAGCCCAGGTGTGCCTATATTCAGAGGGAGATGCCCTTGTGTTCCAACTATAGCCATCACAGCAACAAATGAAACAATAAATGCTGCCAACAACTAAAATTGAGATTCCTTGTTAGCACTTGTAACCTAAATGATGATGACTGACATGAAATCTAAATGTATACAGCTAAGAAAGTTCAACTGCCAGAAGAGACGTGAACCTAGAGTTTTGACATCAAAGAGGATACCTGAAGGCGGAGTGAGAGCCATAGGCTTGCAATGATTTCTGTGTAAGAAGTGCGCTGATATATTTCTATTTGTTGCATGAATCTGATCAAGAAAAAGTCCTGCAGACAAACACATCCAGTTAAATGATCTAAAAGGAACACATACCATATGAGTCATGATTATAGAAAAATTAAATACAGAAATAAAACTAATGTTCCAATTATCAACGGTTTGCTGTCCAAGGTAACAAATTCATATTTACTGTTGCACTGAAATATACTCTCAAAACGAGGATTGTGTTAAAGAAGTTGAAACATTCTTTGAAATAGATACATATATTGATCTTGTTCGAACTGTACAAGTCACCGGATCAAATAAAACGAAAATGATTGTCCACTCGCATATTCTTCCATATACTTCTAATCTCAGTATCCTCTTCCCACATGTTATGTTTAGTTGCATTTTCATAGTACTAAATTTGAGGAATGTGACTTTCTGCGGCTTGACACAAAACAAATTTGGAGACAGGATGTTTGACTGCCTCAACCGCTAATAATGCAAAACGGAAATTCTAATATTGAGACAAGGTGTAGAAGCATTTGACCTTACCACATAATTAAAAGCTCTAATGGTTGATGTACCGTCCAGTGTCTCTGTAAATGAGGCATAAATAGGTGAGCGAGAAACACTGTCCAGCCTTCGCAACTCCCTTGATGTTGACCTGTAGTAAAACTGAAACTTTCTGGGTTCACTCTTTACTATTTGATGTTAATAATAAGTTTCTCAAATTGTACCATCAATTAGCCACTGGGATGTAACAAAATTGCAAAAATGATTGCTTTTGCACAAGCTCATGTGTCATAGAGAGATTGATAATTCCTTTTACTTCATGCATATTCTCCAACTTTCCATTTTCAGACAGGCACTTCATGAGAGCTGTATTCAGTCCATTGGTCATAAACTCCCAGACTCCCAAACTTAGATAAAAATAAGGAACGAACCTGGATCTTACTGTAAATGAACCAGAAGGGTATCAATAGTAGTAAAAACATGACCTGTGCACAGGAAGATTACGTCAGGTAATTCCATAAAAGCACCATAAAATATAACCTGAAATGAATAAACTTAATCACAGAAGTGAGCAAAGACATCCATACCTGCACAATAGATAAGATGATGCATACATTCCAAAGTCTCATTACCCAGCCACAATCATTGCACATCCAAAGGCTCCATTTAGCAACCCATAAGGATAAGTATGTGTTGCTTACATATCTTGGAGGCTTTTCTGGTTCATATTGATTGATTCCATTGTCTTTACCATTAATTGTCTGGCATCACAAGAAAATATTTACAATTTATTGACACAAGCACGATCCATTTACTTCAAATTCTAAGTTTCAAATCAAGCTAACCTAGAATCCCACCACGGTTCCGACATACCAAAGTCACACACCCAGCATATTATTAAATGAAACCAAATATAGTTGATAGATTTATTAGACAAGAAAATATTATTAAATACCGGGGTGGAGTAAAGCACAATATGAAGACTAATTAGACATTGTTTCAGAGTTGCACAAACCTGTGTACAGATAGAGTGGCATGGTTGCATGCGTTGTTCAGTTTGAATTCATCTGCAAAACAGAAACAATAACACATTCAAAAGAGAACACAATATATGTCAAGTACTCAATGAAGGAAACATGAAAGGACAATAATATATTCCCACATAACAAAAGCCACAATTCCCTATTAATCCATAAGTGCGAAGGAAGTTTGCATCCCAGATCGGAACATGGGAATAGATAACCCTGAAATCACAGCATAATAACACTAAAGTAACAAATTAAAGGACTTCAATCGGTCATAATCAAGAAAGCTTTCAACTACCTTGCAGGCTTTCAAAAAAAAAAAGAACACATAGCAACATGTCACCTACAATAGCCATACAAATAAATACGAGTAAAGAGCAGATGATTCAAACCGCGGCCAAAAGTCATTAACACATAATAATCTCACAACATGATCACGCAAGGAAAAAGAGGTAAAATCAAGACTTAGAATCTTAAAAGTCAAAATGAACAAAACTTTCAATAACCCTGAATCACACATCGTAAACGCACAAAACATGTAATAATTAAAGCAATTATACACACACACAATATATATATATATATATTACAGCGCGACGAAACACGCACGAGATGAATGAAACTTATGGGGCCTTGAACTCGGATCATCACAGGAAAGCTGCGAGCGAAATCAGCAACTTCAGGTAGACCCATGCCGACGAGTTGGGGAATTCGTGCCAGATGCCTCTTACGATTCTTGAACACCACTATGCACTCCTGTCTAGGGATTTCAACCCAATCAATCCAATAACTCGAACTATACCCCGCCTTGACAGAGTGTTGCAGAATTGAATTATGGAAATACGTTTAATAAATTCCGATTGAGGAGTCATACCAAGAATAGATGGTGAGACGGAAGGGACGAAGTGAAGGCCGGAGAGGATGCAGAAAACGTGAGGCGATTTGGTGATTACAATTGATCCAATCTAATCCCATGTTTACTTTGTAAGATTAGGGCCCATGATTAATCATGGCCCTGTATTCTAATACTAAATGGTGGGATTACAATTCCACCCCAAGTGGTGTGTTGGAACTAATCCCATCATTTTTAAGCACGGGATTACTAAATCAATCAAAGTGAATGGAACTAAATGATCGTAATGGGATCCATCGAAGTGAACACCCCATAAGTGTAAAGAATTCCAATAGATGAAACTGTCTCACCTTTTTCTGCCCATAACGGATTTCTAATCGCCTGGACTGATAGTCAGTACAGTTTGAGCAAGACACAAGTTCTCTATATGTCTGTGAAGCTGGGAACCACCCTTCCAAATCATACTTCTTTGCAGCAGCAGCATTCAGTGCACCAGAGACGATAGACACCACTTGATATGGAATTCTAAGCTGCTCAAAGAACATCATTCATGAGCCATAACAAAGGACAAAGGTGTATGGCAAATTTCAGCAGAAAACAAAAGCTTTCATGTAATATGCTTTGGCTTCCACCAAAAAAGATTAAGCATAGGGTTCCATACATAGGGATAGAAACAACCATCAAAAGAATTTTATGAAAATCATTATGGCCAACCCCCTAATAATCAACAGATCCAAAACAGTTATGAAAAAGTGAAAACAGTATTATCTGCATCAAACAATTAGAACCCATTAACAGGGAGAAGGTTGAAGCCAGGTTGTAGAACAAAATATCTCAAAATTCTACACAAGTTATACTATCTCCTTCACTAATCATTATTTTTAGACCAGAATCATTCAGATTTTGATGCAACAAAAGACACAAGCATTACGCCAATGATTTTTTTACCACACAGCAAGGCACTTCATTATATTTGGAACAGTATATGATTGATTGTGTAAACAATAAAAGGCAATTTTGTTAGTGAATAAACAAAAATTGCCAGTTGAAAAGGAAGAAAAGGGAATTGATAAAGTGATGTTCAAGCACTTAAAAGTTAAAACGACTTCAGTATTAGAAACTTCTATTACCAAGAACATGAAAACATGGTTATCACACATCCAAGGAAATGGAGGAATACTTTATGATAACAGAAATATGATATCAACAGTAAAACCGAATTAGAAGATCAATATCCTGTGGTCTAAATTTTTTGCTGCAATTTTCTAAAGTTTTTGAACATCTACAATCTTAGAAGTCAGAATCTTAGGACATTGAGGCAGTATGCCAGTACCGCATTTTTATTACCTGAGTGGAAGAAATTGAATAGAAGAGTGCACATGTTGCCTCACTTTCAGGTGTAGGAGGATTGTCCCAGAGAACTTCCTGTAATAAGCTCGTGAATAAGAAAGTATCATATGACAGTCATTCTCATATATAGGGCACAAAGTCATTCACCTGTATTGTCTGAGCCACATCCTTCATCAGTGCAACTTCAATAAATATGAGTGGTTCACCTAAAGATATTATTCAACCCATATGTAGTTGTCATACTTATCTATAAACAAGAAGAAATACCTAATTTTTATTCCAACACAACTCCCAAATCACAATTGCAAGATGACACACTTATTCTCAGCCTAAGAAGAACCAAATCTTTTCCTTGGGAAGGCAAAAACCAAAAAGGACACCTCTAATTCAAATGCTACTTAATAAAAACTCACACAAAGGGAACCATTTAACCTAATTCATATCAATAATGGATTAGGGGATAAAGATGTTTTTTGAATGAAATCAAAATATACAGAATTACAATACACCAAATTCATAATATACCCACAGAAGCTCTGAGCACAAGAAAACAATTAACAACAGAGCATACCAGTTGGAGTGCTTGCTTATGAATGCGTTACAAAGCATGGGTCCAACGTCTCAACACTTCAGCAACATCGACAGTAGGCTGCCCTTTCATATTTCTTTCATCAACTCGAGAAGTTTTCTCTTCATTCCCATAAGAAGTTTTCTCCTCATTTACGCCTGCTTGTGAAATCTCAGCATCCTCATTGTCCAAGTGTTGAGGATTCAAATTAGTTCACGAAACCAAAGAACTTTGATCCATCGCTGCTAGCAAAGATGAACCAGAAATGCGGTATCTAGAAGAGACAATAACGCATGAATATAAATGGAGTTATTAGTCACAAGTATTCACATAACTCATTCTAAAAATATTACCTATGCTCACGATGAGCTATAAGATCCTCAATTGGGCCTGAAGCAAGAACCTCATGTTGACCTGTACATATTACACAAATATAGAAGCCAAATCAGTACTGTAAAACAATATTAATTTATTGATAGTTATTCCCAAAAAACAATATTGATTGCTGATGGCTCTTGGTGTTTGAAAGAACACTGATTTGATTGGTGGCTGGAGAAATGCAAACAGATCATACTATAAACTACATGCATTGGTATACTGACCAATGTATAAAAGAAATTTAGCAGTAGGTCGGGGATAAAGAAATATAATTTCACAAGTAGACAAGCGTGATGAACTCAACTCCTAACTTTATTTCTCCCCAAGGGTTTTCTTTTAAAAAAAAAAAAATTGAAACCAAATGTGATAATCGATAAGGTTCCCGATGTGTAGTATATAAGCTGAGAGGTATGAATTTTTCCTAAACAGATTACCTAAGCTGTGGCCAAAGGAAACCAACAAAAAAAGATTAATATCGTAGCAACTAAATATGCTTACTCAAGCGAGATAACAAAGAGTCCCACAAGCGAGTAGCTCTTTGAACCATATGAGAATTCTGGCTTGAGCTAGATACAAGCTCATCCCAAAGTTCACCTTCCAGTTTTACCTTGTTTCTCATATCATGCAGTTTTTCAAGCTCTTGCTGCAGATATGCCTAAGAAGAAAACAAATGGAGGGGGCTAAGAAAAGTGGAATGAGAATTGCCGTAGAATACAGTGATTCACATATTGAATAAGATGGGGCTGCTTTAGAATCCACGATAAGAAGAAATTTATTTTACCTCTTCAGCACATAGAGCACGAAACTCTGCTGTCATTTCATGAGACAAATTAGACCACATCGCCTGCCTTTGAACTGCAGTCTCTGCATTTTTCAGAAACCTTCTTCTTTCAAGAGCAATTCTTGCCTGTTTTCAAGAAAATTACTTCAAGAGTTTGACTGGCATGTGGGAATCTGAAAACACCATAACAAGCTAAAAGAAAAAGTATCTGGAAGAACGTGATATATATCTTCAGGACCAAAATCAATTCATTATAGTGGCGCATACACCAAAAGTATCCTGAATTAGGACACAGAATTGTCCATCATATCTATTACATGACCCTGAAAGCATGATGTCAAAAAAGGTAATGGTGGAAAGGTCAAATGAATTACCTTAGTTACAGGAAGTAGCGTAGCTGCATGCGAGAAGGCTACATCAGTCAAAGGAGCCGGCAGAGGATTTGATGCCACATCAGAAGCAAATGAACGCCTATGAACTTCCCTCAAAGCATGCAAGGAAAGCTGCCATAAGAGTTCAACAAATCTGCAACAGGCAAGTGAAAACACTTGTAACTTAATCATGAGCAATCATGAAAATAAAAGTGCTTTGGAAGGTTATCTATCTGCACGAGTAAAAACAGAAACACTTTTGCTAGATGTCCTACACCAAATCTTCGCTTCAGATCTAAAAGATTGCTGATTGGATGCACTGCCTGCAAAATAGCAGTAACAGAAAGCATGATGAATATCCAGAATACCTGACAGAAGCATTGTTGTTTAGAAACAACACTCTGCAGCTAGCAACAAAATCTAAATAATTCTGAACTCCGCATGATAAGGTTTGATTATTATTGATCCCATACCTCAGAAGTAGCTGCGAAGATTGAAGCCAATCATCTGCATGATATGCACAAAGTGGTTGTTCAGCTGTAGTAATGAGATATTTATCATCTCCCTCTCCTGTAACCTGTCACAAACTCATATCAGCTTCCACAAAAATAGAGCAGAGGATTTAAGTAATAAATAATAGTTTTTTGTTATACAAGTAATAATAATTGAGAAATATTTCCAGATTTATTAAATGAGAAACCTTGTAGAGCTCCTCGTCAAATTGTGCTAATTGAGCAGATTTAGCCATAATATCCTTCCTAATGAAGAATGGCGGTTGCAATGCAGTAAAGCCCCTCTTCTCCAGAAAATCAAGACAGAAGTTGATTAGAGCTTGATTAAGTCGTACTCCATCACCCTCGGCCCCCAATTATTGTATTCCCGTAATAATTATTTTGCAATCAAATTCGTCCACCTTTAAGATTGTAGGTTGTAATCAAATAATTGTGGGCATTATAGTTGATACTTATCATTTTCTATTATAATACAATCAATTCCTAAATATTCATTTTGTTTTAAATTAACCATAGCAGGAATTCCGTTCTGGTTCAGGATTAGCGCAGAACAAGGAGAAGAAGAAGAAGAAGAATTCTTACCGAGCAAAAGAATCTGGAGAAGACCAGATGCGGGCAAAGGCGGAGCGAACTGGTGTGTGCCGGCGACGTCGAGTGCGTTCATGCGGCCAAGGGCAACGGTGATGAAGTTGTGTTCTTCCTAGGGCAAAATTTGGGCGGAAATAAGGTAGCTGGGGCCGGCGACGGTGACTGGCCGAGGTCCCGGCCGCGCTGGTGAGTGGCGACGGCGCGATTTCGTTCTCTCTCCTGCGGAAATGGCGATGAAGATGATTTGGGCGCGGCGCAAACGAGGGAGACGGCCGGAGTTGTGAATGGAGAGAGTGGCTTACCGGAGTGGCCTGCCCTATTTGTGGTCGGCGGCGGTGCTTGGGGCAGAGCACAGGGGGGCGACGCGACGATATTAGGGTTCGACTCCATCGATGGAACACCACGACGAACTCCCTTCTCGCAAGAACTATTGACAAATCAACTACAACGAAGAAAGGCAAATGAGTGGAATTGTGGGAGGCTGGAATTGATGTTGCGATGAAATGAAATACACAAATAAATCTGACGGACAGGAATGAAATCGGAAGTCTCATCCAACGGCCAGAATAAAAATTCAGCAAATTGGAGAGTTTCAGCTCTCCCATTTATATAGTATACTAGGAATTTTCGTTGTGCGATGCACAACAGATTTTGGATATACAACTGCCCGTGGCAAAAGAAAAAAATATTCCTTACATTGTCGTTACAATGTCCTATAAATATTATAACATCCTTTGAAAGAGGTTTAGTTGTTAACTAATGTTATAAGAGTAGGACTGTTACAGTTCACATTATGGGGATGGATATTATTTTCATTGACATGGGACTATTTGTTTCTTTAATAAGAAAAAAAACATGATAAGACAAAATAAATGAATTGGGGTTTTGCATAAAGTTGGTTCTTTTCTGCAAAATATAAATTTTTATGATGAATTTTTAAAAAAATAATTATATCTCTATTCAATTTTATGTTAAATATATGGACAAATTGGGTGACGTAAGAAAGGAACTGCGGTTCAAATTTGGGATCACGCTATTAAGTCTAATACTTTAGGTTCTAGTCAAATTGGAAAAATATAAGGGAATTAATTTGTTCATGGAGATATACCAGAGACTCAGAGAGCTTGTATCTAAATAATGTTGGCAATTCATTAAAGCATCGTATGACCATTGCATTTTTACAAACATGAACATAGGAAACTTGATAGTGCTTGTAAAACTTGAGCAGCAACTTGCCTTATCTATTCCTCGAATAATGCTCTCTGCCAGTGCAATGATTTTGCTGTTGCGTTCTATATCATACCCCAAAAAGTATTTTGCCTGGGACAATGCAATAACGATGGCCAAAGCTGTTGTAAAACCAGAAATGACAGAGTGGCGGATGTTCCCAAAATTGTTGAAAAACTAATTAGAGAGACTTTCAATTTCCCATATCAACTCACCATTGGATACTTTTTGGGTGTAGAAATATTATATAGTGAGTTGGATATACAACTGCCCGTGGAGGAAAAAGAAATATGTGTTGAACTTAAAATGTAAACACAAGATACAAAATTTTATGTTAAATATATGGGCAAAATATAAATTTTTATGGTTGAACTTAAAAAAAAATGATATCTCTATTCAATTTTATGTTAAATATATGGGCAATTTGGGTCACGTAAGAAAGGAACTGCGGTCAAAATTTGGGATTATACTATTAAGTTTAATACTTTAGGTTCTAATTAAATTGGAAAAATATGAGGGAATTAATATGTTCGCATGTGAAGACTTGATTTTTTTTTCTCTTTTTTGTTGGATTTAGAAAGAGTGATGTGAGACAGTGCAAATCAAATTACAAGGAATAAAGGGATGATTAGGGTGTTGGGTGAGGAGCAAACCCCAATGATTGTCCAGACATATGGAAACTAAGAAAGGTACTATATAGAACAATGACGACGAAATGGGGATCAGCAAACATATATCATCGTTGTCATCATCATCGTCTTCAGCATCAGACTCATTTAACTCATTTGCTCGCCCCAGCAGTTTTTTGAACTCTTTGGCAGATTTGATTCTCATCATCCTGTATTGAACAGATTGCTTCAAGAATAATTGCAGCTTTACTACACCGACAACTGCAAGAACATTTGAATGATAAAAAAAGATAAGCGCAAGTATGGTAAAGGATTTCTGCAGAATTCAGATCTTGAAGAAGAAAGCGCACATTTGTTATCTGAAAACTTTTTCCACAGACAAAACTCACAAGAATACATATATTTGTAATCCTTGGAATACACAACTTTTTTTTTTGCTAGATGCATCTCCCAAAGCTGGAATATTTTATTTTGGTTGTGTTATTTAATTAATTCAAGGATAAATTAATTAAAAAACTTGTCATAATTTTAGCTACACGTTTGGTATATTTTAAAGGTGAATTAATAGTAAATTTTTTATGATCACAAATATTATCCAATCATTTTATCTCTCCAAATCCAGACATACACAAAAGTTTTCAATTTCTAAGATAAAAAATGTACTGCGTTCCTTAAACATAAAATCTTTGGATTGAAATCATAACCAAATGCACCAAAAATAATTTCTATGACAATTGTTTCTCTTTGAAAAGAGTAGAAAAAGGAAACGTGTTTTGGATGTTCACACAAGGAACTGAACAACATCGAATCACGACAGTTATTAGATTGTAATATTGAACAGCTACAGTGTCGTGGACTCTAAATTAGAAGATTGCAACTTTGCAAGTAATATCCAGGTCCGTTTTATGTAAAGTTTTAGACAGCCATCATATATATCAAGAACACAAACTTAACATCTTTATTAAAACCTGAAAAGATACTTCAATATTCAATGCCAGCATGCCAAGGAGCATCATCATCAGAACCTTAGTAGAAATAGAAAAGCAACCGAATCATGTCATAAAATGTGTCCTAAACATCCTTATTTTTTTTTTACCATCAATGACAGTTGGGGAAAAAACCAAGTATTGAAAAAGAAGTTCAATGTCATAAGTTCATAACAGACTTCAGAAGAGCCAGTGGATGCACAAGCCTCAGCTACAGTTTATTTAGACTTATAGATGTGAAAGGCATTTGACGCAGCACAAGCCTATGAAATACCATTGCAAAGAATACCATATATATTATGTCAAGTTACAAATATAAGACATATAAATAATTTAAATCATTAGAAACACTAAAAAGGTCTAAAAATAACTCTAAAGTTCACATAATAAATTAATTGAGTTAAAAATAGGAAACAACGAAAAGAAGTAGGAGTGGCAGACATTGGAATGGTTACGAGAACCAAGTAGTCCAGCTGTTCTCAGCAAATTTCAACATTGATATGTTTGTTGCTATACGGAAGGAATTTTTAATGTGTAATATCTGAAAAGTTTAATGCTTAATATCCAATGTTAATGAAATCACCAATTATAGGATTTAACTTATGCTCACACACTATATGGTCACAACTCCTACTTAAATTGAGCTTCGGCATTGCCTGCGTAGATATAATAAGTATCATCTAATGTATGCCAATTCATACATCGTCTTGCAGACGGTTTTCATTCACAGAAAATAATACAAAGGTAAATTAGTTAAATTTTCACTTGGTATTATGTAATTCGTCTAATTAGAGGAAGTTTCATAATATATATTTTATACATGTTTATTTTCACTAAATTTGAAACTTTAAGAGTTAAAGAAATATTAGGGAGTTTGTGTAGAAAAATAAAAGTATATTTGGAGTTTTAGCAAGTATATGAGCAACTATATTTATTTAATTAGAAAGTAAATTATTTTGGTTTATCTAAAAATAGCAAGAGATAAAATTTTGGGGGACACTCCAAAAAACAAGAGTGGTAAAATTTTATTACGTTCAGCAGGTGATAAAGAGGAGATTGCCTATATATAGGAGTGGATTTTATAGAGGTGGGTATAGTACATTTGAAAGCAATGGAATTTTATGTTATTTTTCCGATGGATTTTGAAAGGTATTTGGTAAGTTCATACCATTGAGGTTCTATAAAATATATGATATAATTGTATTGTTTGATATTTATTAACATTTGGGTTCTATGAAATGATTTTTCTAATTGTAGAAGTTACGACAGATCGAGAATTTTATGGACGAAGATGATGTACCTGTGTCAATTTGGCTTCAATCACAACAAATGAAAATTAATGCTCCTATTTTGCGCAATGAGGAAGACTTTTACATTGCAGGCAGTGATATATGGGGAATATTTTGTCAGGCAAATGTTCTTGAGGTAGGAGATGTATTATTTTTTAAGTCAGTCGAGCACATGAAGTTTACAATAAAAATTTTCGGACGGAATGGGCTGCCTTAAGATTATTCTCAAATGTTATTAGCATATAATCAGATAAATGGTAAGAGATAGAATGGGATTTATTTTAAATTAAAAATTTGTGATTTATAACTTCTTCCTTTTTATTTATGAAATATTAAATAATATTTATTTTTACAGATGGTGTCACGGCGTTCTTCGTGGAGAAAGAAGAAATAATTATAGGGGAGCGCACGTGGTTTCCTTATATGATACTACACCTATTATTTTCAAATAAGTTTAGTTATATATACATGCATCTACACTTATATAGATGTAGAGACACTTTTATATATGGAATAAATTATATTTCCTCTATTTTTTTTGTTTGCTACGGACCCACCCAATACGCAGTCTAATGCACATTTTAAATCATTGAAAACTCAAATTCGGTACAAGTAAAAATTCAAAAAGTTATATATTTAAAAACTACAAGACGTTCCAAATCTAACAAGATCTCACTTGACTGTATTTTAACTTGTATAACTATAATAAAACTCTAAGTCAAAGTGTTTGTGAATAGTGTCATTTTCACAAGTGTAGATTACTTTAAAAAACCGGAGGAAGTAATTTTTTGGTATGGTGTTTTAGTGCTGCATTTGTATCTATGAGAGGATAAAATGAGAAAATTGTTATTTATGAGCAATAAAGTGAATGTATAAGGAATTGAAGTGTGTTGAGAATGCTGAAGAGAAAAGAATAGTATTATATAATAAAGGAAATACAAGCACATGAGTTTCCAGAACATTAAGAGAAGGATTATTCAATGAGTCGTTACATTCCGGGCGTGAATACCTTAGGTTCGGGTTAATTTGAAAAATATGAGCAATTAATTTGTATATATAATAACACCTAAAAATTGAATAGCTTTTTCTTTGGTATTTTTTTTATATTGAATTGGGTGCTTATTATTTCCTCGGGACTTAGAGTTATCCAAAACCGTACAATGATTACCATCTCCTACAAAATATAGTTTATTGTCGATTTGTTCGGACTTGTATTTTAATAGCGGCCCATGGAAGGAGAAAAAGCATTTTTAGATAAGGTAGTGATTAGATTTTCTGGAAGAATGCGGGGTGTATTATTATTATTATTATTATTATTATTGGGTTTATCTTCTTTATATTATATTTACTTTTCTCCTATTATATTAGGACCTAATATTTACACATACACAAAAAGGCCACAAGCAGTATACAAAACTAAAATTTCAAACATTAAGTATTTGTTCAAATTGAATGATAGAAAAACAGATAAATTAATGGGATTAACAAGAAACTTGTCCAAAATAGGAAGAGAAATTGCCAATGGAATATCTCATCAGTAATAACATAAAACATCTTATTAGCATCTGTATCAATCTAAATATGTACGATATATATTTCTAGGCAAATCAAGAAAGCAGATGAAAGTATGAAGAAGACGATTGGGAAGATAGAAATTTTATTTCTTCACAGAGATGCACAGAAGACCTAAGTGTCCAATGATGGATGGGACAAAAATAAAAATAACAATAAAAATTCAATGAGTAACTAAATAAGTACCAAATTAGAGGATTAATACATATGATCTATCTAAAACATAACTTCATTTCAAGTTTTCACCAACAAACTCATCAGCAAAGGAGCAAGTTATTTAAAAAGTGTGGGCATAAGAAGAATACAAATTATAGAAATAAATGCCATGGCTCCCAGGCAATCCCAGCATAAAAAGGCTAGCTTTGAACATAGTCCACAGGGGAAAGCTGAATTAGGTCTTTAAAAGCCATAAAATCCTCAACTGATAATTGTAACTCCTACAGAAGGAAACAAAAGGAATCATGCTCAATGTTCTAAGAAGGGTAAAAAAGAATGGGATAAGAAAAGCTATTGAAGTACTAATTTAGTGGAACAGATGAAGATGAATTATGGAACAGATGAATTCCTTCGAACATCTAAATTGATGAAATCTCATGAGAGTGAAAATCCATAGTCCAGATCAATTTGACTAATGCTAGAATGAATGAAAAAATTGACTTATTGAGCCTAGTGTTGAAAAGGTTTGGGAGACATGTCGCATAATTTTATTAAGAAAGGTCGGAGATAACAGACCTCGTAGTACTTCTGCAACTGGGGTCTCTTCTTCTTGAATGTTGGGGTGATAAGATCGCGTTCCATGTCGAATGGGACAGGATCAGGGTGCACAGCTTTAATGAATTCAAAACCTTTCAACTGCAAAAAAGAAACATCAATTAGATTCGGGATGAAACATACGCATAGAAATTCGATGCCTGTTTCCCAAAAACATGCGTGTGCTAAGAAAAGGATTAAGAAAGGAGTCTGTAAATCATGGGACAATAACATGTATGCATGAGATGATAAGAAAACTACCTTCTCTTTTCCAAGTTTTGCCAGCTCAGCAACAAAATGCTCTTTTATACTTGAGGATTTTGGCATTGGGCATTGAAATCCCCAGATATGTCATTCTGTTCAGCCCATTGCTCCAATATATGCTGGCTCGGGTTAATAACAGCAACAAGGAAAGACTCAAAGCTGTTCCCATAAATCCATATCTGCAACCACAAATATGAATATGATAAAACTGCTCACCAATATAATAAGTGGGAGATATATACACGACTATTCAGCAATCTCAGTCGCATACTCGTATCAAATTAAGTACTTGAGGATCAAAAATGTTTTCTGCATATATTTTTCGATTACATTGGACTTGACACCAGAAAATTATGGACAAGACAGAAGAAGTAATTGCTAATTTGCTATATATGATAATAAGCGTACATACCGAGTCAATCCCAGGAACAAGACCATAGATGTTTTCCAGATTCTATACAGCAACATTTTTTCCATGTGATAGTTTAAAAATATGCTTCTTGCGGTCAATAATTTTCAAACTCCCATTTGCTTGCCATTCGCCAATGTCACCTGAAAATATAGAATTAAATACAAATCAGGAGCCCAACAACGAATTTGAATTAAAACTAATGACATTTGCATGCCTGCAACCTGTGTGAAACCAGCCATCAATAAATACTTCTTTGGTAAGGTCCTTGCGTTTATAGTACCCTGCGAATAAAGTATCCCCCCTTACACATACTTCAACACGGGGTGTTCCTCAGTCGGCATCATACCCCATTTCACGAACAGATTCTAGGCAAACAATAAACATCCACATTGGGTACCGAAGGACCCACAGTGCCCAGCATATCCAGAACATTGGGTATTGAAACAAATGTACCGGCACAAGTTTCCGTCAAACCTTCATAAGAAAAGGGGAATGAGAGAATATAAATCAGCCATCATCAGTAAACACAAAAAATGGCTATTAAAGTTTTGTGAAGCTTAACACTAACTTTTGTTTCACCAGAATGATGGTGCTTGGGACTTGGTATTAAATAATTTAATCTTATCATGTCAAATCACACCATGTAACATCATGACATGAGTATCACCGAGAAAATAATGAATAGTACTTAATTTCCCTAATAGTTTAATTTAATATATACACAAGAAAGAGTTAAGAAGTAGTTTGGATTGCCACGGGTTGATTCCTTATACATGCCGAAATAAGTGTCTTTCATCAAGTGGTCATAGTTCTTCTTGAATCTTGAACATTGATACCTATAGATTGTAGTAAAAAGGAAAAAAGCACACTTTCAGCGAACAAGGATTATTTCGTGTCAATAAAATAGGTAATCGGCTAAAGTCATCAGTAAATGGCTAAATGCTATTGCAGGTGGGGGATAACATGCATAAGAGGAAAAAACATTATTCAGTTACATTAGTTCAACCTGATCGACAAATTAATAATGCAAACCATTGGAAAGAATCAAACGGACATTCTTTTAATTACCTCTGTGAAAGGATCCTTGATGTCATCGCGTTCAACACTGCTCTCCTGAAAAGGAAATATAATAGTAAGACTTGGGAACTAAACTTGACCTAACATTAATTATCTATGACAACATCATTACATCAGTGTAATAATTAAAAAGAAAAAAGGCACTACATACATGTACATGTAGAGTGGAAATAAATGAACAGCCTACATAGTTAGGAAATATGGCCATGTCCACATTTCTAGGTACTTCAGACAATAACTGCCTCAAAGAATACTCCTTAGCACCAGCTGGATGTATTAATTCATCAGTATCGAGGTGAAGTATCCAATCCACTCCAGCATCCTGAAATTATAACCAAATATCATTAGTTTCCAATTGGAAAATATATTATTAGTTCCTAGTGTAAAAATAATCATCTAATATGTCATTATCATACCCTGGCCATGACTATGGCCATCTCCATATTTAGAGATTGCTTCAAAAAAAGCTCGTAGTTGCAAGGCTTGTAAAAGAAACCCGACAACCAAGTTTCATTCCAGATCCGGCTGAAACAAATTATAAAAAACCATCATGTATGAGACTGACAGCAAGAGGTAGGATATGAGATGAAAGTTCTGCAGTCAAGGAACTAAAAACTCTAGAATATTGATTAATCCTAAACGATGTGAAGAGAAAATGTATCTATATAATATTCCTTCTCCACTTCGTGACGTCCTATGTATTAAATAGATTAAAAATAAATCAAAGAGCAGATACACACACATCTAATGCACGTTACCTCTTAGCTTGTTGCTCCTCCACCTCTTTGGTCCTGTATATTATTTTGACTCCCTGAAAAATTAAAAAAAGTTCACCTTATTGTTTCTGAGACATTATTCAGATATTTGAAAAACAGAATAACGAAATCCCACTTTTATGGAAAAACAATGATAAAAGTAATCTTATTTCCTGTAAAGACAGACCAGAAACCACCAAAGTAAGCACCAAAGACCAGACAACAGCACATTGTGTTTCTCTTCTTATGTGGTATCACGCTTAATCACAGGAAGTTATAGTGCATGAAGTGAAGTTCTAAGGGATTGAAACTCTTGGTGAATTGGAATTAACTGCCCACAGATGGCCAACATATCTCAAGTTCTCAACCTAAGTGCAGGAAAAGTAAATACAAACACGCTCAGAGATGCATAGAAAGGTAGTGGAATTATCAATGGTATGGATTTATTAGTTGTGAATATGTGTTAGCTCATGGAAAAATGAACCAGGAACAGGAACCGTGTAGATAGTTTCTTTCACCATACCCAATAATTCTTTGAACTAAACAAGGCTCATACCAGCTTTTTCATCTTAAAATGAAGCTCATGAACCTTTTTTTCTGCATTCCACAATAGTGTGTGCCTCAAACCTAGGCTTCATTCCTATTTATTATTTTTTTTTCAGGGGCAATGCAATGTAGATGAAATGAAACTCTGATGATATAATGAAATGCCACAGTTTTCTAACCTACAGAGAGAATATTTGCTGGATTACAGAAGCAAAAGCACTTAAGAAGCCAGAATACAGGAGACAAACTTACTGGAATGGATTCCAAAACTTTGGCTACTGGAGGAGATGCAACCTTCTCTCCACAAACGGGAAAAATGTTGACACCCCAATAACTTTGTGATAAAACATCCATGGAAGTATCTTCTCCAAGTCAGCAGATGTGCTTGTTGTAATATATATCTGCATATATTACAGCACAAACCAATGCAAACGTATCATGAATCGAGAACTAAAATGAAAATGTGTGACGAAAGAATTTACTAAAGGATGTGATATCGAATGACGGAATGCAACATCAGTTGGAAGCAAATGAACTTAAATTCGACACATCAATCCAACTCAATCCAACATGAACAACCCACCGTACAGACATAATTGAACTCCGTTTAACACATATTGGCTTACTTGTCCACAACTGCCAAATACCTCAGCTGCCAAATATCAAGAATGCAATTAAATTGTACAATGGTTAATATCAAAAAGCATATTGGCTTACTTGTCCACAGCTGCCAAATCGCTCCTCAGTAATCTAAATACAAATAGGAGTAAAGAAGATGGTTCGAAATTTGAGAACAAGAATATACGAACATATATGCATAAAATGAAGCTTAATTATATTCACTTACATTGCTCTCAACATCATAAATATAAACAGTTCGCTTGATGTTCTCCTCTTTTTGACCCCTAGAAGCTCTATCATTCTTTCTTTTCTTGCCTGTGTTGTTGCTTTTTTTCTGAGGAAAAAATATAAATGAATCACATTCATAAGAAGAAAAAGAATGTTTATAGAAAGTTAATTCACACATCTAATACATTATAATTCAAGAAACAAATACTCCGTACTACACAAAGTACGAAACTAATAATAAGGCAATTAAACGGGAGTAAACACTTTCTGCAGAGACATAATAGAATAATAATTGTGCACTCATCAAATTTTCCATCTGTGGCTCTGCACAAACGGCCAGACACAGTTTAGCAAAACAAGGAATGGATGCAAGGGCTTCAAGGAGAACTTACCAGAATGCATTCTGTGGTTGAATGCATTCTCATCGCGCATCAAGGCCAACTTACCAGAAAATTCATCCAGCATAAGGAATGGATCGAAGGGCTTGAATTCAGGCCTGCAAATTGTGCCCATAAAATCAAATCTTGAAGCTATTCTCTGTGCAATAAAAAAAAAAAAGCTAAAACATTAAATGTTCTAACACCCAATCCAAAACTAATTCACAGGAATCCCATGTACTGGAGAAAATGTAGGTCATCCTTTCAGTGGTTTGGTTCAATTAAATTGCTAAATAAAAGGGAAAAAAAAGCTGAGAACAAATAGGAATTTAACTTACTGTAGAAAGAAAAAAAAAAACCATTCATGATTTCATTCAATCACCTATAGTGGAATCATTTTCCAATTTCTGCATTCTCACTCTTATTAGAGATAAGCTTATACACAAACTCATCAATCACTGCAAGATTTTTCTTCAATTTTGCTTCTGAACCGATGCCTAAGGCTTTCTTTACACCCCACAGAACATCCACGTATCTCCGTAGAGTCATAGCACTTGCATCATCAAATGCACTGCTAAACCTGGCTCCTTCGTTCGAGCCACACATGGTGTCCAAATCTACCCCAAACGCCACTCTGAAGATCGAATCTAAAGTTGCTTTCATAAGAAGATCCTGCAATGATCATGGAAATCTTATCTTTTAAAAGGGATAAGTTTATTTGCCAGGGATGGAGAAACTCACTTGGATATCCAAAGGCATATTGGAATCCGCAGCATCCGAGATGATGCCACGGAGCTTTATGGCATTTTTTCTAAAGACCATATTGTTGGAATCCCTCAGCACCCGAGTGGAGAATTCATAGCTCGACAGTTTTCGTTGCTCCCTCCACTTGTCGCCATCAACTGCAAAAATCTCGTCGCCTAATAGTTCCTTAAGAATGTTATAATTGTACCATCCCTACATGCCAGGATACCTCATTAGTAAGTTTTCAAGCTGCTAGCCATGAATCCACAATCTTAGCTAGAAATTTGTCAATGATAATGAATTGCTTGAACTCTATGCATCATAAAAATCAAGCGAGTTAAAAGTGTTAAATCAGTCTCAATTTGGACAAAATCCAAACAATACAACCAATTGTTTGGAGTAAGAAATGGACGACAAAATGTATTTGAAAACCTAATTCTCAACTCCATAAATTATTAAGACAGACAGTGCCACATGTGTAATGTCATCACACAGAGAGAGAGAGAGAGAGAGAGAGAGAGAGAGAGAGAGAGAGAGAGAGAGATTTGAAAAACCCTTACAAACAAACTGAGTTTAATTAAGCAACAACTGAATACCTGCAATTACCAGCCCATAAATTTGTTCTCCAAACTTTATCAGAAGAACATAATAGTCATTTCCTTGAAAGTCTCATGCCACTCAAATGATTTCTCTTGCCCCGCATATGTCAAAGAAAAACTTCAAATACAGATTCTTATAAATAAAAGACCTATCCATTATGTTCTTTTCCTTCTGATACCTGCAAAAAGACAAAGCCTAAATCTGCATAGTTCCTCTCTGCACCACACTTTTCATCTAACAGACAAAAACATGATCAGCAGCACAGTTAATCAAATTGAAACAAAAATATACATCCACAGATGAGGGCAGCATCCTATCTCCATACTCACTTGGAGGATTAGGAGAGTATCCATCATCGAATACTTGCAAAACCCAAAATGCGGAAATTCATTCACCAGTAAGTTGAAGCCAAGCCCCACTTTGTTCTCTTAGTTTCTTCTCCTTATGTTTTCACTTTTCAGGTTACTCCCAAATACTTATAACATATTGGAACAACTTTCAGTTCACCTGGTGATGGCCATTTTGGTGTTTTCGTGGTATGCTCCGCTGAGGTGAGTCCACATCAGCTGCCATCAACATCACCGCCAATATTATTACATGAATCTCTTGTTTTACTCAACATGACTCATTTTCACGCAAAGATACTACTTCTGTATATCCTAGTGTAGAGAGACATACTACAAGAATTAAAGATACTATCTAACATTGAAATATTGAACAAAATTACCAATAGGGTTTGAAGTTTTCTGTGGTTCATTCACATTAACCCATTCATCCACCGTCTCCCTCCATTTTCTGCATTCAAACAAAGTACCAAATTTTCCAAACAAAAATCACAAATTAAGTTTCCAAAAGAACCCATTTTTAAAATGTGCAATATCTTTTATCCCCTGGAGGATAACCTGACAAGCTGCTTCACCAATCTCTTAACTTCATCAGATGGATGCTTCCTCAATCGATTCACATATCTGCCTATATCAGTTTCCTTCACAAAGAAACGATAATTCCATATGGATTATCACAAGTCTGAACCAAAAGTATCATGAATTTAGCGCTTCTCAACAAGATGAATAAGATTATTCATTCACTCACCTTCAGTGCTTGGAAGGTGATATCCATGTCGGCATGGCTTCCCTTCTTCAACGCGTTTATAGTACAACCTGACAATACACAAAACAGGCGATTGGGCTTAACAGAGTTGACAAAATAGAGTAACAGAAGGTCAGAAACAGGGAAATCACTCACACAAAGATCACAATTCATCAACCCAATCAATCTGCAATTTATTTAAACTTTGCAAAGATAAGAAAATTACTGACTGAAACAAACCAGTCCACCCGCAGGTATCAAGACAAGACTCCAGCAACCTGAAATCCAAAAATACGTTTTTTGTGTAACATTTACTATATGATTCCATAATCAAAAAATTGGGAGAAACCGACTTCGTCTTACCAGCGTAGCTTTCTTAACGGCGGCGGCAACAAGAGCGCAGAGTGTTAAATACAATTCTGGCCGAAGTGTCCCCGCCCGAGGCCTCAACTCCACCACCGCCCGAGGCCGTGGATGGCAACGGCATCGCCGCCGCACACGGCAGCAGCCCGCTGCGTCTGTTCCCCGGCGACGCGCGACGGCGGCACAGCCTCCTCCACACCACCGCTGCCATCTCCTCCCCCGACGGCGGCACCCCACCTCCTCCAGCGAGCAATCGCACTTCCCAACCAAAAATGGAAAACAACCCCAAATCGAAAGGAAAGAAAAGATGACGAAAGAAATAAGACATCATACCTTCAATGGTTGAATTGATTCCCCAATTTCTCAAAAACCCATGGCCGCTGCCCTCTTCTTCTCCCCAATCGCGGCGCCGTTTGCTCCTCTCGGTTCCGAATCGGGAATTGGTGAAGACGGAAGAGAAATCGGGATGGGAACGATGTGTCATTCTGCTGTTGCCCTAGAAATCGCCCACTTTCGTCGCAAGAACCAGAGAACGCGATGACGGGCAAAGCGAGGCACACAGCTTTGGGAGAATAAAAGCCCTCAGCACAAGCAATTCCGATCCGACGGCCCAGCTTCAATTGAAAACAGATGAACGGCTGCGCAGACTCAGAGCAATCCAACGGACTGAAACAAAATTCGATTGGAATGGACGGTGCAAGATTTAAATACAGGAGTGAAATATTTTGAGGCTGTCTCTTATATATAGTAAGATAAGATAAGATAATAGATATAAAAAAATCTCTTGTGCATATTATATTAAATAATTCGGATGGTGATCTATTAACTCACATTTAGAGTACTAAGACTCTAAATGTGAGGATGTTAGTATTTTTGAGAAAATCCGATAACTTATTCTATGTTTGCTTTGCAGGAATGTGTGGGACCACCAAAAAGAAAAATAAAGCGTCAAAACATGTTCCCGGTTGGATCGATTCTGTGATTAATTGAAAGAATTCTTGGAATTTAAAGCAATTTAAAATACGGAATAACTTTTCTATGAACGGAATTAATCCAACCTAATTTGTGCAAGTAGATTAAATTTTATTTATGTTTAGAAAATCCAAAAATGTGATCGAGCAATTTTGATGAAAATCAGAATTTTTCTAAGTATTGGGCATCGAACAATCGCCTTGTTCGATGAACCAAACGATCAAATATAGCCAAAATCGTCGAACACATAATTGGTTTGACGAAAAAGATTATCGGAATTATGTTCATGTAAATATTTTTCCCCTCCCTCCCTCCTCTTTTATTTTGCTTTGATTTCAATAATTTGTTTAAGTAGGAATTGATTTACTCACATTTCGAGCAAGGCTCAAAATGTGAGGATGCTGATACTTCACTTAGATATTTCAAAAAAAAAATTATTATTTGTTATTTTTATTTTGTTTATTTTTATTATTATATATTTATACCTAGCACGAAGCATGCATGAATCTGTCAGTTTAAATTCACATATGAGATCTTGGTTTATGATTAAATTTTCAAACTTTTAAATTGGGATAATATAATTGAACACATTCTGTAATACCCGTGAATTTTCCATCATTAAATAAAACAATAGTTAAATAAATAAATAATAAATAAAATAAATACCATAAATAAATAAATGAATCCAGCAAATAAAGAAATAAATAAAGATAAGGAAATGAGAAATGAGATTTTTACTTAAAAAGGAATTTAATTAAATAAAAGGATGGATTAAAGGTAAATAAATTATACACCGAAACCCGACACTAATGAACTCGAGGATTCGAGTCCAAAAACATCCAGTTAGACCCGAGAATAAATTTAGAGAGAAAGTAGAAACCCGAAGATACCCCGGAAATCGGAATTCGGGAGCATAGAGGGATAGAAACCCGAAAGAGAGGCGGAAAGGCACGACGGATCGCACGACCCGCCCGGACCGAAGTCCAGGCGAGAGTCGCGCGGTGGCCGCGCGGTGAAGGGGGATTAGCGCGCCACGACCGCGCCACTTGACAGATTCGCCCATTGCGTGAATCTCTCGCCCGAACGCGGATTTTTCGACTTTCGGTTGAACATCTCTCGACCCAAGACCTTTAGGTCAGATGTTGGACGCCCTAGGGATTGAGAAATCTATAAATAAGCCCCTTGGGAGCCCCAAACAAGTTTACAAAACCCTACAACCTTCCATACGTTCGAAACCCTAAATTCGGAGTCAACGGAAAGCACCAAACGGAGGCAGCAACTTTGGACGAAAATCCAAGGATTTCCAAACGTTGTGGTAAGCTCTAGTCCGATAACTCTTTTCACGTTTCAATCCGAAAACGGATTCTAACTTCGGTTCTTCTCTTTCTACACCCCGTATTGGATCTAGATCGTAGAACCCGACGAACGGAGATGGGAAACGGTGATCTGGAAGCCACGCCTCCGAATTAGACATCCCCGACGTTCATAAACTCAGTAAGTTAACTCTTACATGGTTTTGGGATGAATTAAAACATTCAAAACTAAAAGATTAACAAGAAATCGAAAATCTGTCAATTCTTACTTTCTACCGACGCAACAGATTTGACGAATTTTTCCGAACCTTAAAACGAACTCAAACGGAAAAACTTAAAACACGATAAACGTTCCTATGACTTAGACCTAGCTACTGTAAAGTTTTGAGAATTTTTGGAGTTGATTTGATATGTGAAAATCCACCGAAACCGAGCTGTTTGAATCTAGATCTTGAAATCTTGGACAGAACTTAGGAATGATCTTGATCACGTTTTTGACATAGGATCTAGGCTGTTTTAGATCTTTGGCCAAACATGAAAGTTGTAGATAAATGTCTTAAGATGATCTCTGTCAAAGTTCATTAAATTTGGAGTTGAATTGCTATGGTAGAATTCGAAATCTTTAAACTGTGACACATTAAACTCGGACAGAATTCTTCTTATGCGAAAATTGGTGATTTTGACCTACTTAGGTATCTCGGATCGAAAAAGTTAAAACACGAAAGTTGTAGATCTTGATGTTTCCGAGTCAGATATGAAATTTTGGAATTTTCGGAATTAAATCTGATTTTAGACGAATTTTAGAGTAAACTGTGATTTACCGAAACGAAATCTTGAAATCTTGTTGAAACATGGAATTAACCTTTAGGGTTGAAACGAGTTGAGATATTATTTTTAAATAAATACAATTGAAGTCAGATTTTAAAAATTAAATCCCCTTACAAACTTGATAAATTAAAATTAGGGGTGAGTGCTCTGCAGGGTGCCCCCTAACGATTCACTTCGTGCCGTAATGGACGATGGTGACCCCGCGCGCTAAACTTGAGATATGGATTGCCTAAACGGCGAAATATAGAGCCTACACTCTCGTGAATATCCGTATGGGTTTCCCGAGGCTCCGGAGTGGTACTGGGTATGGCTGATACGGTTGCGGCCGCCGGGCTACCGGCTAAACTTGTTGACATCGCGATTTTATCGTGAAACTTTGAAATACCAAATCGGGGATGTAATGGGGATTCTAAACTAAATTAAATTAGATTAAATTATGTTGTTGTCCAATTAAATTATTTAAATGCTTTATTTAAATTATGGCTTTTATGATTAAACCATGTGATATGTGTCATTAAATAGAGCCCTGAGATAAATTATGCTATTGGATATGGATTAGATTAAATTAAATATTATGTTATTATCATGCTTTGTTAAATTATTTAATTTATGGCTTTAAAACCCTACGATCATGCATGTGTTAGCTTACTCAGCAATTTTGCTGACCAAAACCATTTTTATTCCTTTCCTTACAGAATATGTGGAATGAGCATGTGTGAGCACGATTCATGCATGGGTTTTGGGGGACACTTATTTTGCTTTTAAATTTTCGCACTTAGACTATATTATGAACGGGCCTGTTTAACCCGTGTTTTGGCCATGTCGGCCCTTTTTATATTTTCCGCTGCGATACTGTATTAAACCAAATATTTCCGCTGCGCTATGCTATTATTATTATTTACGAATTATACTGTATGGGCTATTTGAATGATTTAAATGTTTTTAAATACTGCAATACCTAGCCTTGCATCTCTTTAGTAAGCTCGGAGAAACCGTATCTTACTAGGGAGATGTGGCGGTGACATCCCGACCTGGGTGACCAAAAACCGGGGTGTTACACATTCATGATATAGATTTTTGAGGTTTTGAGCTATAAAAATTTAATGATATGATCATCTTGTTCGTTAATGAATCATCATGTTGAGAATTTAATTGAATAGATTGTAAGAATTTTTCAAAGATTAAATTTAAGAATAAATGTATGACATGATCAAACCATACCATGTGAGATTTTAGCCATGAGTCACTTTTACTCATTCATTCTTTGATGTGTGAAAATCATTTTGATTAAAGGAAACTAGAACTTGCAATTGGGACCGATTCAAGACAATGCCATGTTCCCGAAATCGAGCATATGATCGAGGCACTTAGAAAACCCAAATTTTTGGCCTTCGTTTGAAATCCATACCCAAAAATATTTTCCCTTTAGGCTTAACCACTTTGAGCGTTTAACCTTAATTTTTCTTTGAAGCCACTATATTATTCTCATCCTTACAAAAAGACCTCGAAAATCAAACCCAAGTGTGCAAGAATAAATTTTATCAAGGCATTAAACTTATGATCATCAAGAATGTACCAATCGGTATTCAAAAATCCGATCAAAAAAAAAAAGAAAAAAAAGAAGAAGAAAAAGAAAAATGTTGAACTCCATTCAACAATAATAAATTGCAAATGACAAAGCAAATTAAACATAATCTAATGTCATGCAATAGAAAAGCAAAAGAAAGAAAAATAATGATGATCATAAATTTTTGAATAAAAATAATGCCACGTTATGATAACATAAATTCTTGCCACTTCTTAGCCCAATAATTCCATTTCTTACCAAATGTTACAACCATATGCCCTGTTATAACCCTTGAATAAGACCTCATGATCTCGATTTGAAGAAATGAGTCGGTGGTGAGTTGGTCCAATTGCAAGTTATGGGATAATTTAATTGAATTTGATTATGAGTGTTCAATGGCGAAACCCAATTTTGAGAGTGAGTGAAATTTCCGCATTTACTATATGTGAGGCTCTGATTTTAATTTATATGTCATGCTTTAATTCTAGAATTAAATCTGATTATTTCTAAACGTGATCATGAAAAATTAACAATGATGACCGATTCGTATGCCTGATTGAGTGAGAAGTATCATTTTATTAAACACTGCAATCAAGAGAATTTAATACTTGTAGTTTTTTATTGTCTTATCCCAATCTAAAAATAATGAAATTTTTGAAGCCACGCAAATAGAGTGAATATGCAGAGTCCATGTTCTTAAGAACACTAACTCTGACTGCTCGGGGACGATCAGTATTAAATGTGAGGATGTTGATAATGGCCAAAATTGACCATTGTTTTCAATCTATTTCCGTGTCTAAACATGGATATTTGATCGCATTCCGGTCTTATTTAAATAAGAAAGCAGTTGAATTTCACAGATATTTGCAAGTTTGTATAAATAATAAGTTGGTATTGAAAAATTCAAAAATATTGTTATTTTATTAAATGTGTGTTTTGAAATCCCAAAAACAAATCAAAATGCAAAATGTATTATGTGTATAGTCTTTAACTTAATTTATATATATTTATTATTATTATTTTTAAAAAAATAAATCAAAAGAGCTATCAAAATTGAGAATTGGAAAGCTTGTGGGTCCCACATCTACACACTTTGCAATTTGCATTCATCTTCCCCAATTATTCCCGTTGCCGTGTCTGTCCATATCCGATCACCCTAACTCCAATTTATTTCAGATGCAGCTACGGCCAACACTTCCTTCGTCAACCCTTATCCTCGACGCTGTTATGCCCATTTCCGGCATCCGTCCACTGCCTGCCCTTACAATAGAATTGGGTTATCTTCCCGAAAATTACAATTTGCAATTGGAAACGGGAATCGCCATTTTTCAAATTTGGAATCTGCAGAGGAGCTCCGGCCATCCTCCCCAAGTCTCCGGCCAAGGGAAAACCCCAAAATTATCTTTCCCGGCGCCACCTCCGCCTGCCGTCACCATCCTCAAGCAGCCGGCCACCACTCTTCTCTCGCAGCCCACATTTCCAGCGAGATCCCCAAGCTCCTGCCGCACTCTGACAGCCGCCTCACCTCCATCACCGAGCGCTGTCGCTGCAACTCAGCTCCGGCTTCAAGCTTCAAGCTTCAGGAGCCCGCCATCCCGCCTCCATTTACAGTCACTTGCGTCACCGGATCTCGCCACCACCACCATATCCCTTCCTCCAATCTCCGTCTCGGTCACCGACCGGCAGACCCCTGCCAATCGACCACCACCCATCTCCGACCTGCAAACCCAGATCTCCTAGCCCCATCTTCTCCATCTCCGTCAAAATTGAGCCACAGCCCATTCCGGCCACCGTTCCGGTCACCACCAAAATTCCGGCAATACCACCGCCTGCCATCCTCATCACCGGTGAATGTAAGAAATTGAGAGACATAAAAAGTTGGAGACAAAATTGTTGGGTGAAAAAGAAAGAAAGAAGAATATGGGCGATGCGGTCTATTAAATGGTGGGGGATGCGGTGTGTTTCTTAAAAGAAGAAAGAAGGGATGCGGTTTACAAAGAAAGGGGGATGAGGTATATTATTTTTGAGAGCGATGCGGTCTATTTTGTGAAGAGAGAGAACGATACGGTTTATATGGTATAAAGAAATGGTGTGATGCGGTATATTAGGGAGAGAAGAAAGGGATTCGGTTTAAACCGAATTGAAAGAGAAGAAAAAGAATGGGGTGATTCGATATTAATGGGTGATGCGGTATATACCGAATCGATTTTGAATACCGAATTGATTTTGAAATCAAGTTGGAAATGGGGCCCGCGCCTTAGTAGTTGGGAGGACCCAGGAATTGAAGTCCCGAAGAATAATAAATTCATGTCTTTTCCTGCCTGGACCACAACACTCGTCCCTTCCCGCACGAAAATCATGACTTGGACACATGTGATTAGAGTTTTCCACCTATAAATACACATCCATTTCTCCTCAGAAAAAAAAAGGACGAGCATACAGTTTTAAAGTATTTTTCTTCCATGTTCATGGAGAGAATAGTGGGTTTTGGTTAGTTTAGGTAGATTTTTTTTCTTTTTTGCAATGTAGTTTAATATTTGTTAGTTGTAGTTATAATGTAGTTTGTAAATAGTTGTTTTTAATTTATTAGGGTAGCTATTTTCCATATTTTTTTTTACAGTTTTCTAGTGTAGAAATGAATTTGAGAACACCCAAATAATAGGTTGTTCTTGAACTTTTTATGTTTTTTTAGTTGATGAAATACAAGAAAATGCTTCACAAATTTGGTATGAGTTCTCTTGCTCTTTTATTTATTTTGCTTTCTAAAAACCTTAGAATGTGCATACAAGTCACTATGTTCATTTCTTGAAATATTTAATGGCATGTGTTGATTTTTTGTGTACAACAAATATTGTTCTTGTTTACTATGTCTCAATAAATGCATGTTTAGTGGGTTTATAGTATGTTTTTATGCCTTAGAATTTCAAATAAGTGTTCTTAGGTTTTAGATAATTTTAGGGTTTGTTAGAAATAGGTTTTAATGCTTTATTTTACTCTTCTTGTTCTAGATCTTTTATTTATTGTTGCCTTAGATAATGTTGGTGTTCTTATCTTTATGCATGTAGTTCTTAGATTTTTAGACTGTTTTAGCTAGATTAATCCTTGAATTTCTTGTTTGTAGTTTTAGGGTTTAATTCATGCTATTACCCATTGAACATGTATACTGTTATTAACCACAAAATATTCACAAGTGTGACTGCGAGATGACACTGATGTGAAATGAATGATGTGGTCAATCCCATCTATCATAAACCGCATCAACTTAGAAACCGCATGAACACTTGTGACCCAAAAATATAACTTATGCGAAAATTGCATGCAATTCGGTTTAGGCAATGCGGTTTATATTGCCCATGAAGACCGCATTGCATGATAAAAAATGGTGTTTGTTGTTTATTTCTCCCTTAATGCAGTTTCGTGCAGTTCGGTTTACGCAATGCGGTTTATACCGCATTGCCCATTAAATCGAATTGACTCCTGGAGCCGCATTGTATGCATATCCATCCCCTCATGCCATAGTTTATTTTTCTTGTCAAACCAATGCGGTTTTATGCTAATTCGGTTTATACCGAATCACCTTGGCAAACCACATCACCCTCCTTTTGAAGCAAATGCCTTAGCCAAATTTGAGTGAGGAAGTAATCTCACCAATTCGGTTTGTCCAATGCGGTTTATACTGCATTGACTTGACAAACCGCATTAGATGATGTTATTTCGTATCCTTGCAATGACTGATTGGGTAAGGAAATACTTCATTTCTCATGCATACTCAATGCGTTTTAAGGGATGCGGTATAACCGCTATACCGCATCAAATTTATTAAACCGCATTGATCTCCTATTATTTTAAAACTCCAAAAATATTTTATTTTCTTGAGTTGTGTAAGTTGCATAGGTGTATTGGGCTTAGGCCCATTACATCTAATTTTACCCATTACACATCTCAACCCATTAGTGTCAAAATTATTGTGTGATTAGCACTCACATAATACCAAAAATATTCTTTTAATTTCATCTTTTCCTTTTATTGTGTGTATGAATGAGTAATAAGGAATATCACAGATCAATATTGGCAAAAAGGTCCCTTCACAGGGATAACGATTAGCTCATCTTCTGTGTATTAATTACTGCTCGTTATTTTGCATGGTCTGATTAGAGATTGGTGGAAGCTCCGGCAAAAAGGTCCTTTCACAGAGATAATGATTAGCCACTCAGCCAATTCCTAATTAGATAAAGTTTTATTTTCTTTACCTTAATTTCAAAACCTGAATTTAAGTTGTAGTATTATTAAATGATGTCGACCAACATTATTTTAGAAATATTACAACAATAAAATATGTGGGTTTTTCCTCCATTCACAGACAAAAGGGGGCTAAATGACGGCGGTCACTGTCACTTGGAACTCTTTTCTGTCTAAAAATCATACCACCTGGAATAATTGGGAACTGGATAGCAGATGTTTTCAGTCCAGATCGCCCCAGTTATTTCTGACTTCTTTTTAGCCAAATTCTTCTCATCTCAAGGCTAATTCATCTTTTTGTAATAAATTCTGTCAAACCCTGCCATATATTTTGGGGTAATTTATTTTATCTTCTCATATACAAGTATGCATGATAATATTATGTAGATGTTGTGGTCATATTATTTTGGGATCCTTCCCTTGGACATAGAAGTCTTGATTCAAATCAGATGTTGCATAATAAATTTCCAACAGAAATTCAATCATAAAATCCGGATCTGAGTAAGGGATAATTTCACAGTTATAATTAGCTCATCCTCTACTGGGGGTTGATTTTGAGAACTTAGAAGCAGAGTCAGCGATTAGGTCTCACCTAGACTGAAAGGATCTGTGTTTTAATTGAGAGCTTAGTACCTGTGTAGGGAATGGTTTTCAGATATCAATTATTTTCTCAAAATTACTGTGTGTTGGAAATCTTGTATTAAATATTGCATCAAATCAGTGTCCACTTGGATTCAGACAAGATGTGATAAATAATACTAGAAGACCAACATTCAGGCCTTGGTTAATTTCTAAGGTAGGGTTGAGTATTCTTTCAACTACTATTCTCTTCTGCCAAAGCTTGGTTTCGAGTCCTGAGTGAGTACATCCGGAATAGTCTGTTTCATTAGTTTGTATCTCATAACCACCCAGATATTTGTGAGCACTTGAGGTTTGCAGGTATTTGGGGAGTTCTTGATCTGCATCCGGTCACCAAGACCGGGGGCTCTTTTATACTAACAGAATGAGATAGCTTTTAAAGCTTCCGAGTGATAGGATTTTAAATGCTTTCTTTACTGCTTTCTTTTAAATGCTTTTATAGAGGTCACTCGGAAGACTTTGAGGTTGGCCGTCGTATATAAGGTTTAAGAGTTATGGGTTGGTTCGGGACTTGATTTGAACTTTGGGCGTGACATGGGGGAGTGATATGGGCACTTGGCATGTCAACTAATGATTTGTCGGGTGTTGCTTATCCACCACAGATGACTAACATATCCTTGCAAGGCATTGCAAGGGGAATTATGAATTTGTGGTATCTTAGATTTTGTTGTCTTAAAAGCATGTAAGTTCTTACTGTAAGTATCTGTCTGTTAAAGGGAACACAGTATAGAAAACATGAGAGTTAGCTAACTGATGGATTATCCCAAACAAAGATTTGTGTAACAAAATGGAAATTTAACTGTGTTTCATTTGAATCTTGTCCAATTTTTATTCTTTTCTCCCTGTCCCTTCTGTCACATTTTAAATCTGCTTTTCTAGAATAATGATAGATAGCGTAGCGTAATTTTAATTACTTTCTTACAATAAATTTAATTGTTTTCTTAGAATAAATTTAATTGCTTTCTAGAATAATTTTATCTGCTTTTTAGCATAATTTTAATTGCTTTCCTAGCTGAGTTTAAATTCTGTCAAGTAGTTGATAATCAAACACAAACTTGAATCGAGTAATACGAGTGGAAAATCTTATAAAACGACGTGGGCCCTGCTTCTATCGCACATCCTCCAGTGAACGATCCGGTACTTACTATAAATACTGCAATTTTTGACTCCGTGCGCTTTCGGGGGCACAATTTCTTAACACGAGTAAATGAAAATGTGACAATCTATAAATATATCCTTAATCCCAAATCCACCTTCATAAATCGATTTTCATCAAATAAAAATCAAACCCGGGATTAATCTCATCTTTTATTTTTAGAAAATACTCGTGTGGGAAATTGTCAAAAGTTTCGGTGCTACCAGTAGGTTGGTGTTAAAATAATTAAATCAGTTGTTCCAGTGTGGTCCGTGTTTCAGTAGTCGTGTATGATTAGGTGTTTTTAGGATGTAACAGATATAACACAGCCATTACTTTAGAATAGGGCTCACCTTGAACTACAACGAATAGGATTTGGAAATGGGAAGTTATGTCTAGTGGATGATATCGATGAAACATACAAACTTATGGTATTTCCAACTTTGGAGGAAGATCAATGGTTAAATTTTATGAATCGGGTTCACCTTGAACTACAACGAATAGGGTTTTGGAAATGGAAAGGTATGTCTAGTGAATAAATGGATGACGAATCTTACATTCTTATGCTATTTCCAACTTTGGAGGAAGATCAATGGTTAAATGTTATAAATCGGGTTCACCTTGAACTACAACGAATAGGGTTTCGGAAATGGGAAGGTAAGTCTAGTGGATAAGTGGATGATGAAACTTACAATCTTATGTTATTTTCAACTCTGGAGGAAGATCAATGGTTAAATGTTATGAATCAAGTTTACCTTGAACTACAACGAATAGGGTTTTGGAAATGGGAATGTATGTCTAGTGGATGATGAAACTTACAATCTTATGTTATTTTCAACTTTGTAGGAAGGTCAGTTGTTATATGTTAATAATTGGGTTCACCTTGAACTACCACACTTGAAATCAATAGCAATATACAAACTTTAAAGATAACAACACCATACTGTCGTGAAACACCACACGTTCGTTCTAAAACACCACAGTTACAAACAATGAAAATGTTGGGTGTTTACTGAAATTATGTATACCAAACACCACACTTTTGTTCTGAAAATACCACATTATTCACATAACATACTAGATTAATGGGAGGCGAAAACATCACCCTTTTAGGGACATTTTCCATCGGATTTTATGTTATGAGGGACCAAAAACACATCAGCACCACACGTGCAATCAAGAGCAACATATCTATGAAAAAAGTGTACTACATTGAATGGACAGAAAATACCACTCGTTAGATGGTTTGCCACACAATGAAGCTAACAACCTCATACTGTCATACATCTCACATATTCAACAGCCTGACATTTTAATGAAAATGTTTGGTATTTACATATAAACGATGGACAATGGTTACTGATTTGATGTGTATCCAACACCACACTTTTTGTCTGAAACACCACAGTTATGAAAAAACACACTGGCATAAGGGAGATGAAAACATCACGTTTTTCAGTGACATATTTTTCTACTAAATAATGTTTGAAGGTTGGTCAAATTACGTTTCGCTTATATAGGATTCAATATAATTTTATCTATTATAGGATACAAGTATTTGTTAAATTTGAGGTAAACCTATGCTACTTTTTTTAAAAAAAACCGATGACTTCATAGGATACAATTTAAAACCACAATTATCAAAAAGACCCCGAAACAGTATACTTGCAAAACAAAAGACTATAGTCATTCACATAAAATAAGAAAATTATGCTACTTAAAACATCATTGTTGTCAAACATCACGTTCCAGTGTTCAGTGGAACACCACATCTGACCAAAATAACATATATAGCCAGCAGTGCAAAACAACACAGTCAAAAAGATACATTTCTGTTCTAACAATTCAAGCATGGAACTGATGACTTCATATGATACAATTAAAAACCATAACTATCAAAACAAGACCCCTCAACATACTTCCTCACTGGTGGTTTTATTTAATCCATATTCTCTAACGACTCTATCTGTATCCGAGATCAAAGCTCCCACCAATCTCCTCAGACTTTCCTATTATTACCTTATTTTCAATGCTTGCCGTCGAACTTGCATTTTTCATATTAGTATTATCAGCTAGAGGAGTTCCCTAAATGCTTTCTGTTTCCTCGCTGTCAAAGCTCTTTTGCTCCTTATTACTTACTGCGTGAAGTATACCCTATCACACGTGCAATAAAAAAAAAGTCTCACAAAAAACACTAGAAATACAAGTATATTAACTTATTACATAAGTTAAAACTCTACAGTCCATCTAAATTATACAAGTTTATGAAAACAAAAAACACTTACTTTCATAATAAATTGACAAGACAAACATTCAATAAAATAATAGAGTTCTGTATACTGCTATTGCATAACTCAACACACTACTTTCCATTCAAATAATACAAGTTTATGAAACAAAAGAGTTCAAGAGTACGGAAATGGAAGCTATCATGCTAGCCCCATAACTCTCCTTATCACGTGTTTTATTCGTCGCTCTTGGTCCACTTTCTTTCGCCATCTCCATAGAGCGATCAGTTGTTCCATCCCTAATCCCCACACTCTACTTTTCTATGTCACTTGTTTTTTTCCTCAACCCCATGCTTTTTCCTTGCGAACTTCACCTATTCATACCATTATACACAGAAAACAACATGTATGAAAAAAATAACATTTTTATATTAAAAAAAACCGTTATTAACTAAAAATACACCATTAGTCGCAACAAAAAAACAAAACATACATTTATGAACACGGGTATGAACAAAAAATAACATTTTCGTACAAAAAAACAACACAACACAGTTATGAACTCAAAAAACACCATTAATTGTAACAAAGAACAACACATACATTTATGAATACATGTATGAACAAAAAATAATATTTTACTTCGGATTCATACTTCTGCAACAACGCAGCACGGGTATGAACTCAAATATCTTACAAAAAAACATATGCCAAATTCACAACAACTTTAAAAGGGGCAAACACCTTTGATCACTCAAAAACAAACACTTGTGTGAAATCAAATATCTTACCCCAAAATTTATTCCAAAATCGCAGTAACTTAAAAAGGGTCAAACACCTTTAATCGCAACAAAAAAAAAAATTCCATACAGCAATGAACACGGGTATGAACAAAATAACAACATTTACATACTTTCCCAGCAACACAACACATATATGAATTCAGATTTCCTATCACAAAGCTATGCCAGATTCGCAACTACTTAAAAAGAGGCAGACACTTTTATCCGCCCAAAAAACAACACTTTCAGTCAAAGATAACATCAAAAGCACCCTACCCCGAAACCCATTTCAATTTTATTGGGTATTCCGTAAACCCTAATCCCCAAATTCGCAGCAGCAAAAAAAATGCCCAAACACCTTTCATCGCACCAAAAAATAAGTAATCCAAATATCTAAACACTTCAACCGCACCCTAAACCGAAATCCATTTCATTTTCGAGTAAGGGAATGCATTAACTTTCGTCTTTAACCTCCAATTAAACTGTAGAATGTGCCCCTGTTTTCCCCCTCACCACCGAACTCAAACCCTACTTCGATGGCCCTCTTTCCACCCTTCGAATTGAAGAATGAGTACACAATGGGTGGCCTCTTCCGCAAGATAATATGGAGAACTTAAGATCTTCAATTGCTTCTCTGGTGTGGAAGGAATGGCTGTGTTGTGGAGGTGGATGGAGAGAAGTTGCAGAGTTGGTGTCAAACTCAAGGAGGATGTGACAGCACAAGGAAAATACTCTTTCACCCTTCCTTCATATGTTACAGATAATATTCACTTGGGGGTATAAGAGCCTTTTCTTTTTCTTTTTTTAATTTTCAAACATAAAGCAATATTCCATCCTAGGTATTAAAATTGGAGTATGATAGTATACTGGGAGTAAAGTTGTAGTATTTTGGTTATGGGGGTTTTATGTTACATTTGCCGAAACAAAAAAGTCAATTAAATATTTACATATTTATAATAAAAATAATTTTTTTTTTTGCTTGAAAGCTAATCCCGCAGTTAGGGGTGATTTCGAGTGAGTATCGAGCCTGAACATGCTTGTACAGTAATAAAATTTAAAGTTCCAGTCCGAATTTAACTAGGCTAGATAGTACTCCCTCCGTCCCATGTAAGATGTCATATTTGACTTTTACACATAATCTAATACATTTTTTCAACCGTTAATATCTCAAAATATGTACAACGAAAAATTATGCAAAATATATATTCTAAAACTACATGATTATACGATTCTAACAAGACCCAACTCGACTATCTTTTTTTCAAATATATACTTGCAATAAAATTAAGTCAAAGTTAAACAATGAAGAGTGTCAAAAAATCAAACAAGACATCTTACATGGGACGGAGGGAGTATATAAGTTGAATTTAAATTGACAGTTTTACTTATTGTGCTGCAAAATACTTCCTCCGTTTTTTTAAAGGTTACACTTCTCATTTGCACGTATATCAACGCACATTTTCAACGATTAATAACTCAAATTCGGTACGAGTAAAAATTCTAAAAATTTGATATTTAAAAACTACAAGATGAGTCGAATCCAACAAGATCTCACTTGGCTACATTTTGTCTTCTATAACTATAACAAAAATAGAAGTCAAAGTGCTACAATTAATAGTAAAAAAAGTCAAAACGTAACCTTTAAAAAAGACGGAGGGAGTATAAGTTTGTTAGGCTTGATAAAGCTTAAATTATGTCTAATAGTTTTTTATTTTTATTTTTAAAATTTAACAATTTAATCGAGTTTTGATTGAGTAGTGAGTCGAGTTTTTCTCACCCCTCCCGCTTTCAGCTTACTTAGGATATGGTGTAACGCCCCAAAAATTTTAAACCAATTTTTGTGACGTCACTGCCGTGTTACCTCACTTAAACTGCTGGCCAATCAATTTAAGTTTAATAGTACGAAGCCTGGTAATCAGAAATCTAATAATAATATAACATCAGAGTAAGCAACAGAAACAGAGTTCACATCATCATCATAACAACCCAGCTATAAGCCTCATACAATACCTCACCTCGATACTCATATCAACCTGTCCATAATACCAAATACATAGGAGGAATGCCAAAATAACGGTCCTCAGACCAATTTCCAACAATCAAATAATATTCAGGAATAACAATCAAGTCATAGCTAGATAACGTAGGGTCTAATACAACATGATCATGCTCTGCGTTCTCCACAGGAGTATCTATAAGAAAGACAAAATGCAAGGTATCAGTACATAAGTACTGAGCAAGAGCAGGAACAGCTGGGCAAACGGGGAACGAGATTAGCAAAGTTAAATAACAGTTTGTATAGTTGCATAATTAAATACATAATTAAAACATCACACCATCCCATACCGGTGCTTCAACCACGTCATACACTGCAAAACAATAATAAGAAGAATAATGAATGAAATGCAATGACCTATAATGTCTATCTACCCTAAACGCAGCACAGAAGTATGCCTAGCGCGCATCCTAAGTACCAATATCGGTATTCCTCCCCAAATAGGGTTCACACCCCTACTGGTGTCGGAAGAGATACCCACAGTGCCCCCACCGCGGACACTAAAAGCTAGCGCGGCTTACGGTTTAGCGGGTACTAGCCAAGAGCATCTTGCTCTCGAAAGCCAACATGCCCAGGATAATCAAATAATCAAGTATGCACAGTTAATAACTCGAAAGCATAGACATGATATTTGTATCCTCAAAAGCATAATTTAGGTTCATAATAATATCACACATGTCCAGTCTCATGACTCGAAAACATATAAGTTTAAAATACAAGTCCAAAGACTAACTTCAGTACTCGGGTTGCCAACCCCAGATATCGGCCCGCAACATATCCACATGAGTTAGATATAATCAAGGGTGTACCACGCCCCACGTAATGGCACTCAACTCGTAATCATCAATTTAGAAGTAACGCAAGATTCCATCCTAAACTAAGGCATGGTAGATCTTCTAAGTTCAAAATATGTTCATAATGTATATCACTGATATTTAGACAGGTCATAAACATTTCTCGAGGATAGGGCGCGCAGGTGACACCCTGGGGGCGCCAACCAGGCAAGGTGTCACCTGGGTTTGAAACCTGGAGAACAGGGCCGCTGCATTGGCGCCCTGGACCATTTCTGGGTGCCACCAAGGCTCTGCGGCGCCCAGCTAGGCGCAAACAGAACATCAAACGTTGTTCTGCATCCTCATTCGATCCTTCTCCCATGTTCCCCTACTTTGAGCTAAATTCTACTCTTGCCTTGGATGTTGATGTCCCAAAGTTCTCAATAGCAGCTCCCCAAAGTCTCCAACCTCCAAAGCAAGCTACATTACAAGATTTGGCCCCAAAATAAAAAAGAATCCACCAAACAAGGGCAACTATCAACATGCACCCAAAAATGAGCTAGAACTCCAAATTAATCTCTACAAGAACAAGCCAAGGGACTGTGGCCTTAGCTCCCACAACACCAATGTAGTCCCAAACAAGGATTCAAGCTCCAATTTGCACAAATCTACAAAAATCCTTCCAAAAACCTTCATTCCCATCACCACAAAACACCCAGCAAAACCACTTCAAAACTCTTCAAAAACAAGAAATAGATTAAGGAAAATACTTACTAAAGGGTGTACATTCAATTCCCCCACTTGATTTGAGCTCAAAGGCACGAAATTTCCTTCCCAAGACCACTTTTCTCTACCTTGACCACAAAATGGGAATGAACCTAATTTTTGAGTGTGAAGACTCAAATGGAAGTCGTGAGGCTGATTTGGGGTTATAAGAGATGTGGGTCAACCCGCGTTGGTAATTGAGTTGGGTCCGGAATGGGTTGGTTCACTTGTGTTGAGCCATTCTACCATAATGCAATCACTTTTGTACTTAAGCTCTTATTCTCCTGTGGGTTTGAACCCACTTATCTTCCACTTCCATCCAAATCCCACCTACTATAATCCATGAGATGGGCATTTAGTCAATTAACCATAATTAATTAAATTAATTATATATTAATAAATCCGGGTGTTACAATCCCTCCCCCTTAGGATCATTCGTCCTCGAATGAAAAATGTGAACTAAAGCAAGTTACCTCATTGAATTGGAGCTAGGTTCGATTCAGGACATCGCTCGATCATACTATCTTCGGTCTCCCAAGTGGCATCTTCTACTCCGTGTCTCGACCAAAGTACTTTCACCATCTTGATCACCTTGTTGCGAAGTACTTTTTCCTTGGTATCCAAATTTCCACGGGGTACTCCTCATATTCCAAGCTCTCATCCAACTCTAGTTCATTCGGTTGGATGATCTTGTCGGGATCAGAAACGTACTTCCTCAATTGTGATACATGGAAAATGTTATGCACATTTCCTATTTCGGTTGGCAAGTCCAAGCGATAGGCCACCTTTCCGACTTTCTTGATGATCTCGTAGGGACCTATAAACCGAGGACTCAATTTCCCTTTCTTCTCAAATCTCCTCACACCTCTCATCGAGGAGACTCTCAAAAGTACCCAATCGCCAACGGCAAACTCAATGTCCCTTCTTGCCAAATCAGCATAACTCTTCTGACGATCCTGGGCCTCTTTCATTCTGTCTCTGATCACCCGCACCACTGCTGTGGTTTGCTCAATAAGTGTGGGACCTATCTCTACTCGCTCTGACGGGTTACTCCAACACAAAGGTGTCCTACACCTCCTTCCGTACAACGCCTCAAAAAGGAGCCATCCGAATACTCGCGTGATAACTGTTGTTCTAGGAGTACTCCACCAAAGGTAGGTGTTCCTGCCACGTTCCCTGAAAGTCCATTACACAAGCCCTCAACATGTCCTTCAAGGTTCTGATGGTTTTTCCGTTTGTCCACCAGTCTGAGGATGCCATACGGTACACATACTGATCTTAGTACAAAAAGCGGTTTGTAATTCTCTCCAGAACCTCAACAAGAATCTCGAATCCCTGTCCGAAATGATCACTTTTGGAACTCCATATCACCTAACCACGTGCCGAATGTAAACACCAGTCAACTGTTGCATATTCCAACTTAACTTCATCTGTACAGACACGACACTCTTAGTTAATCGGTCCACAACTACCCAAATAGTATCCAACCTGTTCCTTGTCTTAGGCAGTTTGGTGAAAAGTCCATGACAGTGGACTCCCATTCCCCACATGGGAACCTCTAAAGGTTGCAATAACCTCGAAGATTACATATGCTCTGCCTTAACCTTCTGACAAGTAGGGCACTTAGATACAAACTCTGCAACCTCTGTCTTCATGCCTTTTCACCAATAATTCTACCTTAAATCCTTGTACATCTTCACTGCTCACGGATGTACAGAGTAATGTGTACAGTGTGTTTCCTCCATAATTTTTCTGTTCAGCACCTGATTCTCATAAGGGGACACACCAAAGGTCCCCAAACTTAATCATGCCTCTACGATCAATTGAGAATCCTTCTGCCTCGCCTTGCCCAATTTGAGCCCTCAAATTGCATCATCTCATGAATTACAACTTGGCTCACCCAAGTTCTTCAAGTAGTAAAGGCATCGCGGTCATAGCATTTACCTCATCTTCATACAGTAAGGAATGGTAACAATGCCTTCCTTATCAAACTCTTGTTTCAGTCTCCAAGGAAGGTATACAACATTCAATGCATGTCCCTTCCTACACAGTGCATCCGCCACTTGATTCGCCTTCCCTTCAATGTATTGATTGCTAGTGTCATAATCCTGTAAGAACTCCAACCACCTCCTTTACCTGCCACTCATCTTTTCTACAGTGTAAAGACACTTAGGATTCTTATGAGTGGAATAGATTTGGCACTTGGCACCATAGAGATAATGCCACTAAATCTGCAATGCATGCACAACCGCCGCCATCTCTAGGTCGTGAGTCGTGCAGTTCAACTCATGAGGCTTCAACTGTCTAGATGCATATGCAATCAACTTCCCATTCTGCATGAGTACGCATCCAAGTCCGTGGTGAGACGCATCGATGTAGACGTCATACTCACCCGATTCATCTGGCAACACCAAAACTAGAGCTTCCGTCACCTTCTCTTTCAACAAATCGAACGCTTCCTGACAAACCTCACTCCAACAAAAAGGCACAACCTTTCTCCAAAACTGAGTCAGGGGTCGGGCAAAGCTTGCGAACCCCTCAATAAATCTCCGATAGTAACCAACTAATCCAAGGAAACTACACACTTCACTGACATTAGTTGGTGAATTCCACTCCAACACTGTATCAACCTTAGCTGGATCCACTGAAATTCCTTCCCTCGATATGATATGTCCAAGCAAAGCCACCTTATCCAGCCAAAATTCACACTTTGAAAGCTTGGCATACCACTTATGCTCCCTGAGCACCTGCAAAACTGTTCTGAGATACTCCTTATGTGCCTGTCAGTTGGGAGAATATACCAAGATATCATCAATGAAGATAACCATACAAATATCCAACCATGGTCAGAACACACGATGCATCAAGTCCATGAAAACAGCCGTGCATTAGTCAATCCAAATGGCATCACCGTAACTCAAAATGACCATAAAGCGCTCGAAAAGCTGTCTTCCCGCGGTCCCTTTCTGCTACTCGAAGCTGAGGGCAACCCGATCCTTAGTCAATCTTTAGTCAACTCGATCTAACTGATGGATGATTTTCACTATTCATATTTTACCACAAGCGGATGGTTGTCATCAAGTAATAAATACTGGTGAATACCAGGTCGAACCACAGGGAATTTCAGAATATTATTTCATTCCGGAGAAAATTTTAATTGTTCTTAAGTTCATTAATTATATTTAATATATTTGAAAGGATTTTGATTAATTCTAATGGTGATTTAATTTAAAAATAGTGACATTGAATTTAAAATAAAGCAAGTTAAAATTATAATTAATAAAGATATAAATGGGAGATGCTTGTAATATTTTAAATATTGCCATCTTTAGATAAAATAGAAATTGCATATTGATTTAGCATTTTCCAATGTCTAAAAAGATAAATTTCTTAAAATTAATTATTTTATAAAGATTAAAAATATTGTATCTACTGATAATCAAATTATGCTTAAACGGATTTCATGGAAGCTGATTAAATTATCTAACATTCTGCAATCATTATTCTATGCCTAAATTTGAGTCTTTCCCAAGCATACAAATTTTCCTATAGCAATTAGAAGGCACTTTTCATTTCCCAAATCATTGTGCACATGCCAAAATCTATTTATAATATAATTTATTCCCAATTCCGGTACTAAAATATTAATTCTACTTTTTATCTCCCGATTTAGCAAAGCAGAAATCACAGAATTGGATTCTAACATTTAATTATGCAGAACAGTGTAAATAATTTAACAATTATGGTAAAATAATAATAAAACATGGTAAAATGGATTAAATTACTAATTTTAAGATGCAGACAGATTAGGATTATTTCCAGATTACTAATGTAATACCCGAGAATTTTCCAACATAAAATAAAACAATAATTAAATAAATAAATATTAAATAAAATAAATACTATAAATAAATAAACAAATCCAGCAAATAAAAGAAATAAATAAAGATAAGGAAATGAGAAATGAGATTTTTACTTAAAAATGAATTAAAGGAATTTAATTCAATAAAAGGATGGATAAATGGTACACCAAAACCCGACACTAATGAACTCGAGTATTCGAGTCCAAAACATCCAATTAGACTGAGAATAAAATTTAGAGAGAAAGTAGGAACCCGAAGATACCCCGGAAATCGGAATTCGGGAGCATAGAGGGATAGAAACCCGAAAGAGAGGCGGAAAAGCACGACGGATCGCACGACCCGCCCGGACCGAAGTCCAGGCGAAGTCGGCGCGGTGGCCGCGCGGTGAAGTGGCTTTAGCGCTCCACGACCGCGCCACTTCACAGATTCGTTTGTTGCGTGAATCTCTCGCCCGAACGCGGATTTTTCGACTTTCGGTTGAACATCTCTCGACTCCAGACTTTTAGGTCGGTTGTGGACGCCCTAGGGATTAAGAATTCTATAAATAAGCCCCTTGGGAGCCCCAAACAAGTTTACAAGACCCTACAAGCTTCTATACGTTCGAAACCCTAAATTCGGAGTCGACAGAAAGCACCAAACGGAGGCAGCAGCTTTGGACGAAAATCCAAGGGTCTCCAAACGTTGTGGTAAGCTCCAGTTTGATAAATCTCTTCACGTTTCAATCCGAAAACGGATTCTAACGTCGATTCTTTTCTTTCTACACCCCGTATCGAATCTAGATCGTAGAACCCGACGAACGGAGAGGAGAAACGGTGATCTGGAAGCCACGCCTCCGAACTAGACATTCCCGACGTTCATAGACACTGTAAGTTAACCTTACATGGTTTTGGGAGATTTTAAAACATTCGAAACCTAAAAGATTCAACAAGAACCATGAATCTGTCCACTTTTGTTTCTCTACCGATGCAACAGATTTGGTGAATTTTTCCGACCCTTAAAACGAACTCAAACGGAAAAACTTAAAACACGAAAAACGTTTCTAAGACTTAGACCTAGCTACTGTAAAAATTTGAGAATTTTTGGAGTTGATTTGATATGTGAAAACCCGTTGAAACCGAACTGTTTGATTCTAGATCTTGAAATCTTGGACAGAACATAGGAATGATCTTGATCACATTTTTGACATAGGATCTAGGCTGTTTTAGATCTTTGGCCGAACATGAAAGTTGTAGATAAATGTCTTAAAATGATCCCTGTCAAATTTCATTAAATTTGGAGTTGAATTGATATGGTAGAATTTGAAATCTTTAAACTGTGGTGCATTAAACTCGGACAGATTTCTTCTTATGCGAAAATTAGCGATTTTGACCTACTTAGGTATCTCGGATTGAAAAAGTTAAAACACGAAAGTTGTAGATCTTGATGTTTCCGAGTCAGATATGAAAGTTTGGAATTTTTGGAACTAAATCTGATTTTAGACGAATTTTGGAGTAAACTGTGACTTACCGAAACGAAATCTTGAAATCTTGTTGAAACATGGAATTAACCTTTAGGGTTGAAACGAGTTGAGATATTAATTTTTAGATGAATAAAATTGAAGTCAGATTTTAAAAATTAAATCCCCTTACAAACTTGATAAATTAAAATTAGGGGTGAGTGCTCTGCAGGGTGCCCCCTAACGATTCACTTCGTGCCGTAATGGACGATGGTGACCCCGCGCGCTAAATTTGAGATATGGATTGCCTAAATGGCGAAACTTAGAGCCTACACTCTCGTGAATATCCGTATGGGTTTCCCGAGGCTCCGGAGTGGTACTGGGTATGGCTGATACGGTTGCTGCCGCCGGGCTACCGGCTAAACTTGTTGACCTCGCGATGCTATCGTGAAACTTTGAAATACCAAATCGGGAATGTAATGGGGATTCTAAATTAAATTAAATTAGATTAAATTATGTTGTTGTCCAATTAAATTATTTAAATGCTTTATTTAAATTATGGCTATTATCTTGAACCATGTGATATGTGTTATTAAATAGAGCCTGAGATAAATTATGCTATTGGATATGGATTAGATGAAACTAAATATTATGTTATTATCATGCTTTTGTTAAACTATTAAATTTATGGCTTTTAAACCCTACGATCATGCATGTGTTAACTTACTCAGCAATTTTGCTGACCAAAACCATTTTTATTCCTTTCCTTACAGAATATGTGGAATGAGCATGTGTGAGCACGAATCATGCATGGGATTTTGGGGATTGTTATTTTGCTTTTAAATTTCGTACTTAGACTATATTATGAACGGGCCTGTTTAACCCGTGTTTTGGCCATGTCGGCCCTTTTTATATTTTCCGCTGCGATACTGTACTAAACTAAATATTTCCGCTGCGCTATGCTATTATTATTTTCGAATTATATTGTATGGGCTATTTTGAATGCTTTAAATGTTTTAAATACTGCAATACCTAGCCTTGCATCTCTTTAGTAAGCTCGAAGAAACCGTGTCTTACTAGGGAGATGTGGCGGTGACATCCCGACCTGGGTGACCAAAAACCGGGGTGTTACAAGTTGGTATCAGAGCCCGGCTATTTTTAAACTATTATTTTTAAACCATTATTATTTTTTTTAAACTACTATTAATAAATTGACTATTATTTAAAATTTTAAATTATTATTTCCATGGAAGAATTTTTATTTTTTTTTAAACCCATGGAAACCTATATATATGGTGCATTAAATTATTATTGGGGGGAAAAAAAAATATCATTTGCATATGCATGTTGCATTTCTGCTATGAACTTAGAATCTTGGAAACTTGAACTTAGAATCTTGGAGACTTGAACTTAGAATCTTGGCGAAACTTGAACTTAGCATCTTGGCGAAACTTGAACTTAGAATCTTGGAAACTCGAACTTAGAATCTTGGCGAATTGAACTTAGAATCTTGGCGAATATTAACTTAGATCTCTTGCTTGCGCTAGATGGCTAGTCCGGACATGATGCAGTTGATGGTCAGGATGATGAGTGTTCATCTCGATTCCCACCAAACCCTAGAGCAAATGAAGTACCGTATGGCTCAATTGGAGGCCAACTTACATCACATGGGCAACTTGAGAGAGGCGGATCATCACCGCATAAACCAACTCGAACGCCAAGTCCAAACCCTCACTACACAAAACTTAATACTAAAGGAATACATCGATGCCCACGGGCAAGACTTAAACACTATCTTTGACGACCTACTACCGCCGAGTTCGGAGGAGGAAGATCCGGAGGAAGATCCTGCTACCCCACCGGGAGACGTCATGAGGCACTAGAGATTCTACTGTTAGACATTGTTTTGCTAGAAAAATATTTCTACTTTTGTACTAAAATTTCTTTGGAGGAAATAAAATGCCCGATTTATTTTTTTTAAATCAAAACAAAACAAAACAAAATAAAATAAAACCCCGAAGCATACGGTGCTTCTTAACCCGAACAAAGCACCACGTGCTAAATTACTACACACATATACATTCATAGAAATTGCTTAGACTATATGCTAAATTCATCAGTCCTAAACTATCCTATTTGTACCAGAATGGCACCCAGAGGAAGAGGAAGGACTCAAACCGCTCCCCAAACCACCACTGAAACACCTACTGAAACACCACCAAACGTCACTGAACCAATTCAACCTGATGAGGAACAACCCCAAGGTGCGCAGGACGCCCCCCGCACCGAACAATGTGGGCGATCGTCTTAGGACGATAGAGGAAGTGTTGATTGCGCTCGGGAACGCGCAAGTCAACCAGGGTCAAGCTGCGGCGGTACCTCCGCCCCAAGCTCGCCCTAACTACCTGGCGATGGTGAATCCCTACCAGCCGCCCCACTATGCTGGTGAGGAGGATCCAGCTAAACTGGAGGAATGGATCCGGACTTTTGACAAGCTGCTGGGAGCGGTCAAATGTCCGGAAGGAGAGAGGGTACATGTCGCTTCATACTACTTGGGAGGCGAAGCTGACGACTGGTGGCAAGCAACGCAAGCCAAACTGACTGAAGATGACGAGCCTTACTCGTGGATGGAGATGATGGAACTACTCCGGGATCGATTCTATCCCTTGAGTACTAAAGCTGCCATGTACGAAGAATTCCTGTCACTGAAGCAAGGAAGCCAAACGGTGCAAGAATACTACACACGCTTCAAGGAGCTGGTGAGGTTCGCACCAAGGCTAGTGCCTACTGATGCGGAAAAGGCACAGAAGTTCGAGATGGGACTGAACCTGTCTGTGCGCGAAGTGATCGCGGGGGTACACTACCCCGATTTGCAAGCCGTATACGATCGCGCTGTGGCGGTAGCACGCGTGCAGCAGCTGAAAAGAAGGGTGAGTGGGGAGTCCAGCAGGGGTCCTCAAGACAAGAGAAGTCGAGATCCACGAAACGAGAACAACACTGGAAGGAACGAGCAGCGCAGAGGGTCAAATAGGCCCCAACAAAACAACACTGGGAGGAGGTTCAATCAAGAAGATCCGGTACCGCCTTGCCCGAGATGTGGACGACCACACCTGGCAAGGGGATGCCCGCAACAAGGCGCCTGTTACCGATGCGGTCGAATGGGTCACGTTCGACGAGATTGCCGAACTAGGCTCGAGAACATAACAAAGAGGGACGATTTGGTCGCGGGGCAAGAACAGCCTCAAAACCAAAACGGGCGAAACGGGAATAACCAAGGGTACAGACCCCCTAAAAATAGACCGCAGAACCAGAACCAGAACCAACGACCTCCGCCCCCTCAGAATCAAAACCAGCAACAAAATCAGCAGCCGAATGCGAATCAGCAAGGCAATCAGGGACGCCCTATGGGGAGGCTGAACGTGGTGAACCAAGCGGACGTGCCTGCGCAAGGAGAAGTGATGGCAGGTACATTTCACGTTTTGAATACACCCCTTAGAGTTCTATTTGATTCTGGAGCTAGTTGCTCAATTATTGCATCAAGGATAGTGCCTGAGTTAGATCTACCTAAGTGCGAGAGAATTAGCTTAGGAATTCAATTGCCTTCTGGAGAAGTAGTGTCTTGCTCTAAGCGATATAACGGAATTCCTATAGTGATAAAGAACGTAGAATTCTTCGCGAACTTGGTAGAATTTAACTTAAGAGACTTTGACATCATACTGGGGATGGATTGGCTATCCCAGTATAAAGCGGTGATCGAATGCCAAAAGCAAAGGATCACCTTGTCAAAAAGTAGGGGAAAGAGAGTTATCTTTTACTCTCAGCCCCCTAAGAAAAGTAACAAAATCGTTAGTGCACTTAAACTAAGTAACTTGATGCGTAAGGGGTATGAACTATATGCGTGCTATGTGCACAACCTTGAGGCGGAAGAGGACAAGGTTGATAGCATACCAGTGGTAAGAGAATACCCGGACGTGTTCCCTGAAGACGTTCCGGGCATGCCACCTGAGAGAGATCTTGAATTCACGATAGATCTCATTCCGGGGACAGAGCCTGTCTCAAAAGCTCCGTACCGGATGGCACCACTGGAAATGAAGGAGTTAAAGGAACAACTCGAGGAGTTATTGGGAAAAGGTTACATAAGACCGAGTACGTCCCCTTGGGGAGCACCGGTTTTGTTTGTCAAGAAGAAAGACGGAGGACTACGTCTTTGCATAGATTACCGAGGACTAAACCAAGTGACCATTAAGAATAGATACCCCCTTCCGAGAATAGAGGATCTGTTTGATCAACTGAAGGGAGCTTCAGTATTCTCGAAGATCGATTTGCGATCTGGGTATCATCAATTGAGGATTGCCGAGAAGGACATTCCAAAGACGGCGTTTCGAACACGATATGGTCATTACGAGTTCACAGTGTTATCCTTCGGGTTAACAAATGCTCCGGCCATGTTCATGAATCTCATGAACAACGTGTTCCGAGAATTGTTAGACCAGTGTGTCGTAGTGTTCATCGACGACATCCTGATCTACTCGAAGAGCGAGGAGGAGCATGCAAAACACTTACATCAAGTGTTGGAAATCTTGCGAAGAAATCAGCTATACGGCAAGCTGTCGAAATGTGACTTCTGGCTGAAAGAAGTGGCATTCCTCGGACACATAGTATCCGCTGATGGAGTATCAGTGGATCCGGCAAAAGTTTCTGCCGTAACTGAATGGGCAACTCCGAAAAGTCCAACGGAAATAAGGAGTTTCCTTGGATTAGCCGGATATTATAGACGATTTGTGAAGGATATTTCAAGGATTGCACGTCCTCTGACCCAGCTACTAAAGAAAGGAGCAAAATACGAGTGGACCGAAGCTTGTGAGATTGCGTTTCAAGAGCTGAAGAAACGACTCACAACCACACCCGTATTAACACTACCATCAGAGAATGGTGACTTCGAAGTATATAGCGATGCTTCGAAGGAAGGTTTAGGTTGTGTATTGATGCAAGACTCGAGAGTCGTAGCCTATGCATCACGCCAATTGAAACCTCACGAGGAAAATTATCCGACACATGACCTGGAGTTGGCAGCGGTCGTTTTCGCTCTAAAGATATGGAGACATTATCTTTATGGGCGGAAGTGTCGAATGTTCACCGACCACAAGAGCTTGAAGTATATATTCACTCAGAAGGAGTTGAATTTGAGACAGCGAAGGTGGTTGGAACTCATTAAGGACTACGATTTAGAGATAGCGTACCACGAGGGGAAGGCGAATGTGGTAGCCGATGCCCTAAGTCGGAAAACCCAACACGTGACAAACTCGTTAGTAATTCCGCCGTCATTGTACATGGATTTGGCAAGATTGGAGTTAGAACTTGTGCATCCTGGCACAGTGAGAGAAACGATCAATGCCATGGTCGTAGAGACTCCAATATTAGACGAGATTCGACTCGCTCAACCGGACGACCCGAAACTCGAGAAGATAAAAGGGTATATTGCCGAAGGAAAGGCAATAGGATTTGCTGTCCACGAGGATGGAAGCATCCGTTTTAAAGGTAGATGGTGTGTGCCTCTTAAATGTGCCGAATTGAAGCAAAGGTTAATGGAGGAAGGGCACAACACACAATATTCCGTACATCCCGGAGGTGACAAGCTATACAAGGATCTGAAGAAGATCTATTGGTGGCCGGGAATGAAGAAGGAAGTGGCAAATTTCGTGGCGAGATGTCTCACCTGCCAAAAGGTTAAGGCAGTGCGACATAAACCCTTATGATTGATGCAACCACTAGAGATTCCAAGTTGGAAGTGGGATAGCATCTCAATGGACTTTGTCTCGGGATTACCCCGATCACCTAAAGGCATGAATAAGATTTGGGTGATTGTGGATAGGCTAACGAAGACAGCCATATTTATCCCAATGAAAGACACGTGGACTATGGACCAATTGGCCCGAGCCTACATTGATAATGTGGTACGACGACATGGAGTACCACATGATATCATTTCCGATAGAGACAGTAGATTTGTCTCTCATTTCTGGATGGAGTTACAAAAAGCTCTCGGTACTCAAATCAAATGAGCACCGCATTCCACCCGATGACGGATGGACAAACCGAAAGGACAATTCAAACACTAGAAGACATGCTGAGAGCATGCGTGTTGGAATTCAAAGGGAATTGGGAATCTCATTTACCCTTGATTGAGTTTTCCTATAATAATAGTTACCATGCTAGTATCGGCATGGTACCTTTCGAGGCATTGTATGGACGAAAGTGCCGTAGCCCTTTGAGCTGGGAAGAAAACGATAAGTCCGTGGTAGTGGGACCACAACTTATCGAAGACATGGCTCAACAAATCAAAGTGATCCAAGGGAAGATGAAGGCCGCACAAGTCCGTCAAAAGAGTTATGCCGACGTGAGACGACGAGACCTAGAATTTCAAGTGGGAGATAGGGTCATGCTAAAGATATCACCCATGAAGGGGGTGATGCGCTTTGGCAAACGAGGGAAGTTAAGTCCTCGATACATAGGACCTTACGAAATCCTAGATCGAGTCGGAACTCTAGCCTACCGATTGGCTTTACCGCCACACTTAGATCGAGTTCATAATGTCTTCCATGTCTCGCAACTAAAGAAGTATGTGCCGGACCCGACACATGTACTTCAACCGGAGATAATTGAGCTCGATGAAGATTTGACTTACGAAGAAGTCCCAGTGCGTATTCTCGATACTAAGGAACGAGTAACGAGGAACAAAACCATCAAAATGATCAAGGTTCTTTGGTCAAATCACGAAAGTGAGACGGCAACTTGGGAAGTAGAATCCGACATGAGAGAACGATACCCGACAGTTCCAAACCGATTCCGACACAGTTATGGGGACATAACTGCAATCTTAAGGGGGAGAGGATGTCATACCCCCTAATTTTGCGTGCATTTTTGTAAACTTTTGAACTACGTTATGGCTTGATCCCTTTACCGGGTACGTAGGCAGCTTAGAAGTTAATTCTAAGTTCAGTCACAACATAATAAAACAAACACAAGACCTTAGCACGAGACGAGAAAAGCCGAAACACAACTTTGAGGACGAAGTTGATTCTTAAGGAGGGTAGACTGTAATACCCGAGAATTTTCCAACATAAAATAAAACAATAATTAAATAAATAAATAATAAATAAAATAAATACTATATATAAATAAACAAATCCAGCAAATAAAAGAAATAAATAAAGATAAGGAAATGAGAAATGAGATTTTTACTTAAAAAGGAATTAAAGGAATTTAATTCAATAAAAGGATGGATAAATGGTACACCAAAACCCGACACTAATGAACTCGAGTATTCGAGTCCAAAACATCCAATTAGACTGAGAATAAAATTTAGAGAGAAAGTAGGAACCCGAAGATACCCCGGAAATCGGAATTCGGGAGCATAGAGGGATAGAAACCCGAAAGAGAGGCGGAAAAGCACGGCGGATCGCACGACCCGCCCGGACCGAAGTCCAGGCGAAGTCGGCGCGGTGGCCGCGCGGTGAAGTGGCTTTAGCGCGCCACGACCGCGCCACTTCACAGATTCGTTTGTTGCGTGAATCTCTCGCCCGAACGCGGATTTTTCGACTTTCGGTTGAACATCTCTCGACTCCAGACTTTTAGGTCGGTTGTGGACGCCCTAGGGATTAAGAATTCTATAAATAAACCCCTTGGGAGCCCCAAACAAGTTTACAAAACCCTACAATCTTCTATACGTTCGAAACCCTAAATTCGGAGTCGACGGAAAGCACCAAACGGAGGCAACAGCTTTGGACGAAAATACAAGGGTCTCCAAACGTTGTGGTAAGCTCTAGTTTGATAAATCTCTTCATGTTTCAATCCGAAAACGGATTCTAACTTCGATTCTTTTCTTTCTACACCCCGTATCGAATCTAGATCGTAGAACCCGACGAACGGAGAGGAGAAACGGTGATCTGGAAGCCACGCCTCTGAACTAGACATTCCCGACGTTCATAGACACTGTAAGTTAACCTTACATGGTTTTGGGAGATTTTAAAACATTCGAAACCTAAAAGATTCAACAAGAACCATGAATCTGTCCACTTTTGTTTCTCTACCGACGCAACAGATTTGGTGAATTTTTCCGACCCTTAAAACTAACTCAAACGGAAAAACTTAAAACACGAAAAACGTTCCTAAGACTTAGACCTAGCTACTGTAAAAATTTGAGAATTTTTGGAGTTGATTTGATATGTGAAAACCCATTGAAACCGAACTGTTTGATTCTAGATCTTGAAATCTTGGACAGAACATAGGAATGATCTTGATCACGTTTTTGACATAGGATCTATGCTGTTTTAGATCTTTGGCCGAACATGAAAGTTGTAGATAAATGTCTTAAGATGATCCCTGTCAAATTTCATTAAATTTGGAGTTGAATTGATATGGTAGAATTTGAAATCTTTAAACTGTGGTGCATTAAACTCGGACAGATTTCTTCTTATGCGAAAATTGTCGATTTTGACCTATTAGGTATCTCGGATTGAAAAAGTTAAAACACGAAAGTTGTAGATCTTGATGTTTCCGAGTCAGGTATGAAATTTTGGAATTTTTGGAATTAAATCTGATTTTAGACGAATTTTGGAGTAAACTGTGACTTACCGAAACGAAATCTTGAAATCTTGTTGAAACATGGAATTAACCTTTAGGGTTGAAACGAGTTGAGATATTAATTTTTAGATGAATAAAATTGAAGTCAGATTTTAAAAATTAAATCCCCTTACAAACTTGATAAATTAAAATTAGGGGTGAGTGCTCTGCAGGGTGCCCCCTAACGATTCACTTCGTGCCGTAATGGACGATGGTGACCCCGCGCGCTAAATTTGAGATATGGATTGCCTAAATGGCGAAACTTAGAGCATACACTCTCGTGAATATCCGTATGGGTTTCCCGAGGCTCCGGAGTGGTACTGGGTATGGCTGATACGGTTGCGGCCGCCGGGCTACCGGCTAAACTTGTTGACATCGCGATGCTATCGTGAAACTTTGAAATACCAAATCGGGAATGTAATGGGGATTCTAAATTAAATTAAATTAGATTAAATTATGTTGTTGTCCAATTAAATTATTTAAATGCTTTATTTAAATTATGGCTATTATCTTGAACCATGTGATATGTGTTATTAAATAGAGCCTGAGATAAATTATGCTATTGGATATGGATTAGATGAAACTAAATATTATGTTATTATCATGCTTTTGTTAAACTATTAAATTTATGGCTTTTAAACCCTACGATCATGCATGTGTTAACTTACTCAGCAATTTTGCTGACCAAAACCATTTTTATTCCTTTCCTTACAGAATATGTGGAATGAGCATGTGTGAGCACGAATCATGCATGGGATTTTGGGGATTGTTATTTTGCTTTTAAATTTCGTACTTAGACTATATTATGAACGGGCCTGTTTAACCCGTGTTTTGGCCATGTCGGCCCTTTTTATATTTTCCGCTGCGATACTGTACTAAACTAAATATTTCCGCTGCGCTATGCTATTATTATTTTCGAATTATATTGTATGGGCTATTTTGAATGCTTTAAATGTTTTAAATACTGCAATACCTAGCCTTGCATCTCTTTAGTAAGCTCGAAGAAACCGTGTCTTACTAGGGAGATGTGGCGGTGACATCCCGACCTGGGTGACCAAAAACCGGGGTGTTACAACTAAAAGTAGAATCTGCAGATTGATCGATCAATTAAAATTTGGCAGATAGAAATACAAAACATCAGATTATTGCCCAAATAGATTTATCGATCAAATTTATGCAGCAGATTAACAACCCTAATACAGATTCTAACATCTTGCAGATTACTCCAAATTTAAACACATGAAACATCGATAAATTATATTGATTCCATAAAACAGATAAATTCATACTTCAAAGTGCTTCTGAACTCCCGTTCTAGAACACTTCTAACACGAACAATACAGAAACCCGTCTACAAATTAAAAACATAATAGCAGATTACATTTAGAGGCAATTTCAATTCATTACAAAAGCAAGAAAAAGAAAGGCAACACCTATGATAGGAAGAACTCGATCAGAATAGCATTTCTGGCCAATTCCTCCGGCTTGATTGTGTGTTTCCAGCCTTCTTCTCCCATTAGCAAGTGTTTCCAGAGAGTATTTGTCGAAAATTATGAGTCTGGATATGAAGAAATGACGATAAACCGCGTTCAAAACCGAGTTCGAGAGGTTAGCAAACTGCCCAACCGCGACTGTGGCGCAAAAAGTGGCGCTCGGAAGAGGTTTTCGGCGCCACCAAGGAGCTGCGGCGCATACGAAGATTTTCCGAATTTCGAGTGTGGCGCATTTTGTGGCGCTCCAAGGTGCTGTTCGGCGCCGCCAAGACGGTGCGGTGCATTCTGACAATTTCCTAAATTTAGCCCGCGGCGCAAAAAGTGGCGCCTGGAGGTGTTTTTATGCGCCACCAAGAAGGTGCGGCGCATCCTGAAGCTTTTTCCATCCGAAATTTTCCTAAGTGTCAATGTGGCGCATAATGTGATGCTCGAGCATGATTTTATGCGCCGCAATGCCTATGTGGCGCATCCTGGAGCTTTTCCAGTGTTGAAAATTCCGAATTTTACATCCTTTGACCTCCGAACAACTTCTTTCTTCATTTTAATGCCTGAAACATCATTGCAATGTATTAGAATTGCCAAAGTCTTATTAAAAAGCATAAAACAAGGTAAATTGGACTGAGATAAGCTCAATTTAACCAGTCTTATTAATATTTACACATCACATGAAATATACACTAAAAAACAGTAAAATAGAGTCTCATGCATGCAATTTAGGTTCGTTTTAACACCATTTAAGCTTATTTAAATGTGGTTTCACAGGGTGCATCAACATCCTCACACTTAAATATTGCTCGTCCATTGAGCAATGAGATCAATTAACACATCAACTTGCCAATCAAGATAATAAAGATAAAGTCTCTATAGTTCTGTCAAATCATAGATTTCAACAACAAAATGAGATAAGAGGGTTCAAAGTTTAATGTACTAGAACTAGGCAAATTGATATGCATCAGCTATTAGAACCAGATACCCAAAATACTTACAATACAGAAAACAGATTAATTATACATAGCACTTAATATGGGAAAGTGAGTAATGTAAATATGCTTTTCTATTCTAGTCTTTAATATGCTCAATCTATGGCTAGGTTTCACTATATTCTAGACATTTTGGCTGAGTTGTAGACGGTTGAATTCCAAAAGCTACTCGTGTCACCGAATATGTGCCAGTCATCCAGTCAAGAGTTTATAATTTTTATTTAATCCCCCCCCCCCCCCCTTTTTTTTGATCTTGCATTCTTCAATAATTTTCTTTTTCTGTTTGCAAGATTTGAATATCATTTTTTTTAGGGGTTTCACTCTGACCTTTATTTTAATTAAGCATTTAAAAAGACTTAGAACGAGCATATTTATTTATAAATAATGATTAACTCTCCACATTTTAATAACTAGTCTAATTAATCAAATAGTTTTCTGCAAGGTAAATATTTTTTCAAAAAGAATTGTCACCAATAGCTCAAATAACTTGCATAACAAATTTGACAAGTCTAGGACTTTAAACTAAGAAACCTAATACTCATTAAATTGTAAAATCAGATTAAAGCAGAACATTTAGACTTATTTGGATTTTCTCCAGATTGGCAATGATGTGGTAATCTCCAAATAATAGCACCACTGGGAAAACACAATTTAAACTTTAAAATAACTAGTCATGCATGTACCATTTTATTCAAAGCAATAATAAACAGTAAAATAAAATTAAATCAAGCTCTTACCACATACTTCATGCAAATTGATAACATATAACATGAAAAGATCACACCTGGAGTATGTAGATCTCTAGAATTTTCCGTTTACCAATACGGATGTCCCCTTTTTGCTTGCTTCATTCATGGCATATCCTGCTTCTTTATATATTTATATGATATTTACTCATACAAAAGATAATCATTAGAACACATGGTAATTTATAGATTAAAAATAATTAAATTCTATCCGTAATTTATTTAATTCAGATTTTTATTATTTTAATTTATAAATTTTCAGATTTTTAATTTTTATTACTCTTTTATTAATTAAATAAACATGGTCAGATTTAAATAAAATATTAAATTGCATAGACTTACCAAAAGCAAAATACCACAAGTTCTAGCAACTATTACATAAAGATGCTAATTAAATAAGCAAAAATAGTGCCAAAATTATTCTAACTATTACAAATTAAACCAAAAAGGAAGCAATCATATCTAATCAAAAATCTATATTTCTAAAGATCCATCCGAATCATCCACTCGATCTTCCATAGGAACATCATCACTCCCTGTTAGAGCTCGAACTAGTGGTAGGAGGAATATATCGATCACCTAGACTTCAGTCATGAAGTAACTCAAGTCTGTTGGAAAGTCGTGCAATCTGTGTCTGTGTACTATCCTCCTTCTTTTCATTTCGGCTCTAAGCTGATGAATTTCATAAGCCATCTTATTGATTGCATTCTCTGCGGGCTCAACAGCCTTAGTACCAGATGTACTAGGCATATCAGTGTGATGAGTGGGTGCCCTACGAGGTGAATTCGGGTAAGCTAGCTCTGCACATCTTACTCCAGGCTTGTATAATTAGTCTTGAAGCAAATAGGGGGTTTTTGGCTTCACATCTTGAGCATAGGCACTTAGATCCACTCCAGCTCTCTTGCAAACTGCCTAAATCAGTGCAGGGAATCCAAGAATCTTCCTTTTACATCAGATGCTAATTTATCCAACTCATATGCCACCATATCCCCAATGTCAATAGGCAACCCATTCTTCACCACAGTACACAAAATACAGCTCCTCTGCATTCGGATTGTGCCGTGTGCAAAGTAGGGAACACCTTATGCTTTTTTTGTAGAGCAAGTAGATCTGTATAGCGGTGCATCCATTGAAGTGGCAACAACATTTTCCTTCTTCTCCCCTATGTAGGCAACTTCCCTTTTACTTTTCAAACATCTCTCTCAAGATTCTTTCTCCAACTCTGGTCCTCCTTCCTCTTCATGAATAGGGTCATCAAAGTGCTTCTTCTTTGTACCGGGCAAGAGACATCCACAAAATTGTACCATAAAGTTCATTAATTACTGCGGGACCATATAAAAACAGGCACTCCCCTAATCCATGAAGTATAAGTGATTATATCGAGCATTACATAGGAATTGCCTAGTAAGCTCCCAAGAGTAAAACTGGGTGGGTGGGCCTTTCGGATGCTCAGCAAATTTCATCCATCCTCGACTCATGAGAGAATCATGAACTGAAAATCGCTCCATGTCAGCTTCAGTGAATCCTTTGTCCTGGATAATCCATCTTTCCACCATTTTCTGATAATAAGAATATACCGTTTGATTGATGAAAATAGCCGGATTGAAAGTGTCCCAGTTAATTCTTCCAGAGGAGGGTATCATCCTTTCTATTGTGACTCTTTCCTCTTGGTTTTAGAATCACGTGGAATCTCCGGTGAAATTTCCTCCGGAGATTCAACGTCAGCCTCTTCTTGCTTGTGGATCATCCTTCGTTGGGTTGAGCAGAATTGAAGGAAGTGTCATATCCATTATATGAGATCAGGAACCACCAGATTATTCACGA
>JAOANR010000009.1:30967999-31001763 GCA_030278955.1 Hygrophila difformis | reverse complement strand
TCCATATCAAGAACAACAAAGTCGACAGGGAAGATGAAGCTCTCTACTTGAACAGGAACATCTTCTACAATGCCTAAAGGAGTCCTAATAGATCTATCAGCAAGCTGTAGCTGCATCCTAGTAGGCTTCACAACTCCTACTCCTAGTTCTCTAAAGACATATAAAGGCATCAGATTAATACTAGACCCGAGATCACACAGAGCTTTGTTGAATTCTTTAGTGCCAATAATGCACGGAATAGTATAACTCCCAGGATCTTTTTGTTAATAGGTTGCCTTCTTTGTAAGATTGCACTGCATTCCCCTGTCAGTGTCACTTTCTCTTCATCATCAATACTCCTCTTTTTTGATAGAATTTCTTTTAAGAACTTAGCATACACAGGCATTTGTGCAATGGCATCAGAAAAAGGGATATCAATTCTTAAATTCTTAAAGACTTCTAAGAATTTGGCATAATATTTATCTTTCTTAGCCTTTTTAAGACGTTGTGGATATGGAATAGGTGGCTGATATGGCTTGACCGAGACAGTAAACTTTCCTTTATCCTTATCCTGTTCAACTCTAAGTTTCTCACTCTCCTTAGGCTCATCAGTGTTTTTATGCGGACTTTCTTTCTCTGTATCCTCACTTTGATCATCTACAGCTTCAGCTAAAACCTCAGGATCATCTAAGGTAGAGTAAGGATTAGGTAATTCCTTTTTATTCCTTAAAGTGATTGCTTTACACTGCTTTTTTGGATTAGGATCAGGCATGCTTGGTAGTATTCCTTGCTGTCTATTTGAGGTGGTCCCTAGCAATCTGACCAACTTGAACTTCTAAATTTCTCATTGAGGCTTGCATTTGCTGAATTGTTTGTTGTTGAGACACGATTGTGTTCATTAACTCTTTTAAATTGACCTCATCACTTCCTTGGTTTTGTTGCAGCTGTTGTTGAGGTTGAAAGTTCCTAGACTGTTGATTAGGGTAAAAAGGTTGATTCTGATTTATGTTCTGATTATAGTTTTGGTTCTGATTTTGGTTTTGAAAATTCTGATTTTGATTTTGATTTTGATTTGGGTAATTTTGATTTTGGTTTTGTGGATAAGGTTGACGGTTGTTTTGTGGGTAGGTGTTTTGTTGAAATTGAGAATTTTGGTTTGGATAGAAGTTTTGATTTTGAGGACGGTTTTGATTGTAATTCTGCTGCCTATTTCCCATGTAGTTCACATCTTCCACTTGCTCCTCAGTCCCCTCACAGCATAGTCTCTTGAAGTCCTTGATCAAGCAGGTGACAGGCTGATGACTCGTGAGGTCCATGACAAATACCGCATCTCACAACTTTAGCTTGACCTTTCTTAAGCGTAGAAACCTCCCTCATCAAAGCATCTAACTTAGAATCTATAGCAACTGCCTTTTCTACCTCATAGATTCCTCCTTTTGTTTTGTTTCTAGCATTTTTCTTACCAGGAAATTTTTTCATGTTAGAAATCTTTTTCTCTATGATTTCCTTAGCTCTAGAAGGTCCTATAGACAGGAAAGAATCTCCAGCTGCTGCATCCAACAAATTCCTCCAATGATCAATCAACCCATTGTAAAAGAAGTGCATCTGCTGCCAGTCTTCAAAGCCATGATTTGGACATCTAGCCAATAAAGTGTTGTATCTATCCCATGCTTCAAGTAAAGTTTCACCCTCATCTTGCACGAATTCTTTGATTTTTTCTTGTAATTCAATAACTTTGGATGGTGGGAAGAATTGTTCTAAGAAGGCTTCTAACATTTTATCCCAAGTAGTAACATCCCTTAATTGAAGTGAGTTGTACCAAGTCTTAGCTTTATCTCTAAGTGAAAATGAGAAAAATCTCAACTTAATTTCATCACTGGTAACACCATTAATTTTCACTATGTCACAATAGTCCAGAAAGTTTCTTATGTGTTCTACAGCATCATTAGTAGGTGCTCCATTATATTGATTAGCTTGAACCATAGTGATTACTGCAGGCTGAAGGGTAAAGCTTAAAGCATCTACATCTGGCCTTGGAGTTCTATTAAGCAGATTTCCACTAGTTCCTTGTAAGTGTTCTTCAATGGTCATTTCAGCTTGATCATCGTGTTCCAAATCACCACCGTTACCTCTATTATTACCCTGATTATTATCGTTATTCGCTGCCATGTTTAACCTAGTGAACTGAGCAACTAATTGATTAGTTTGAATTGTTGAAACTCCAGTCGTTGGAGAATAGTCTTCTTCATCAGATGATGAATTAATTAAAATTTCCAACTGAGCTGGCCTCCTACGTTTCCCTAATCTAATAGCTCTAAGAGTACGCTCAATTTCAGGATCATAAGCTATTTCTGCTTGTTTGCTTCGCACTGCAAATATTAAATAAAAATAAAATAAAATAAGTAACAGTTAAATTAATATTTAACTTAATAAATTTAAATTAATAAACTAAAAACAATTAAAAGTTCACAACAAATTCCCCGGCAACGGCGCCAAAAACTTGATGGGTGATTTTCACTATTCATATTTTTACCACAAGCGGATGGTTGTCATCAAGTAATAAATACTGGTGAATACCAGGTCGAACCACAGGGAATTTCAGAATATTATTTCATTCCGGAGAAAATTTTAATTGTTCTTAAGTTCATTAATTATATTTTATATATTTGAAAGGATTTTGATTAATTCTAATGGTGATTTAATTTAAAAATAGTGACATTGAATTTAAAATAAAGCAAGTTAAAATTATAATTAATAAAGATATAAATGGGAGATGCTTGTAATATTTTAAATATTGCCATCTCTTATATAAAATAGAAATTGCATATTGATTTAGCATTTTCCAATGTCTAAAAAGATCAATTTCTTAAAAGTAATTATTTTATAAAGATTAAAAATATTGTATCTACTGATAATCAAATTATGCTTAAACGGATTTTATGGAAGCTGATTAAATTATCTAACATTCTGCAATCATTATTCTAGGCCTAAATTTGAGTCTTTCCCAAGCATACAAATTTTCCTATAGCAATTAGAATGCACTTTTCATTTCCCAAATCATTGTGCACATGCCAAAATCCATTTATAATATAATTTATTCCCAATTCCGGTACTAAAATATTAATTCTATCTTTTATCTCCCGATTTAGCAAAGCAGAAATCACAGAATTGGATTCTAACATTTAATTATGCAGAACAGTGTAAATAATTTAACAATTATGGTAAAATAATAATAAAAACATGGCAAAATGGATTAAATTACTAATTTTAAGATGCAGACATATTAGGATTATTTCCAGATTACTAAAAGTAGAATCTGCAGATTGATCGATCAATTAAAATTTAGCAGATAGAAATACAAAACATCAGATTATTGCCCAAATAGATTTATCGATCAAATTTATGCAACAGATTAACAATCCTAATACAGATTCTAACATCTTTGCAGACTACTCCAAATTTAACACATGAAACATCGATAAATTATATTGCTTCCATAAAACAGATAAATTCATACTTCAAAGTGATTCTGAACTCCCGTTCTAGAACACTTCTAACACGAACAATACAGAAATCCGTCTACAAATTAAAAACATAATAGCAGATTACATTTAGAGGCAATTTCAATTCATTACAAAGCAAGAAAAAGAAAGACAACACCTATGATAGGAAGAACTCGATCAGAATAGCATTTCTGGCCAATTCCTCCAGCTTGATTGTGTGTTTCCAGCCTTCTTCTCCCATTAGCAAGTGTTTCCAGAGAGATTTGTCGAAAATTATGAGTCTGGATATGAAGAAATGACGAGAAACCGCGTTTAAAACCGAGTTCGAGAGGTTAGAAAACTGCCCAACCGCGACTGTGGCGCAAAAAGTGGCGCTCGGAAGAGGTTTCCGGCGCCACCAAGGAGCTGCGGCGCATACGAAGATTTTCCGAATTTTCGAGTGTGACGCATTTTGTGGCGCTCCAAGGTGCTTTTCGGCGCCGCCAAGAAGGTGCGGTGCATTCTGACAATTTCCTAAAATTTAGCCCGCGGCGCAAAAAGTGGCGCCTGGAGGTGTTTTTATGCGCCACCAAGAAGGTGCGGCGCATCCTGAAGCTTTTTCCATCCGAAATTTTCCTAAGTGTCAATGTGGCGCATAATGTGGTGCTCGAGCATGATTTTATGCGCCGCAATGCCTATGTGGCGCATCCTGGAGCTTTTCCAGTGTTAAAAATTTCGAATTTTACATCCTTTGACCTCCGAACATCTTCTTTCTTCATTTTAATGCCTGAAACATCATTGCAATGTATTAGAATTGCCAAAGTCTTATTAAAAAGCATAAAACAAGGTAAATTGGACTGAGATAAGCTCAATTTAACCAGTCTTATTAATATTTACACATCACATGAAATATACATTAAAAAGCAGTAAAATAGAGTCTCATGCATGCAATTTAGGTTCGTTTTAACACCATTTAAGCTTATTTAAATGTGGTTTCACAGGGTGCATCACTAACAAGTCATAAATTCAACAAAAGGGTACCGGTTCTTAACTATGACTTTGTTTAGTCCTCAGTAGTCAATACACATCCTCAAACTACCATCCTTTTTCTTCATAGGGATTACTGGTTTTCCATATGGTGAACTGTTAGGCTGGATGTACTCCTTGTCAATCAAGTCCTTTAGTTGTTCCTTCAGTTCTCTCGATTTTGCAGGAGCCATCCTGTGCGGAGTCTTGGCAATGGGCACTGCCCCTAGCACCAAATCAATGGTGAAATCTATCTTCCGAGTAAGCGGAAGGCTAGTAATCTCAGCGGGAAATACATCAGAAGATTCGAAATCGATAGGAATTTGTGACACTGCCAGTCTTGATGTCGGTGGAGTGATCTTGTGCACATAGTAGATGTGTGTTGGGTACCCCTTTTTTTATTTAATACAGTAAAAGACATCGATGATACAACTCGAATATTAAAGGGTAATAGATCACTTTTTCACCTTCTTGTTCCAAGAAGGATATTCTCGATACTCCAAAATCCAACCTCGTCTGGTACGTGGACAACAATCCATTCCCAGTATGACATCAGAATCGGCTAAGTCTAGCACCACGAGATCAGTGCTGACCCCCGAATCCTTTATAGTTATACGCGCATTGGGTCTTATCCATTCACTTCGAATACATCACCAGATAGTAATGACACAGGAGGATTATAAGTCAACAAAGGTTCCATCCAGTGTTCGGATGTAAGATCCAAGGATATAAGTGAACTTGATGGCCGAGTGCCAAACAAAATGTAAGTCGGCACGTTGTCCACTAGTATAGTGCCTACACCTTCAACAACATGAGTGTAATACCCCAGATTTTTATCAACGTCCAAAGGAATAAAAATTTATTCCGATCAATGTCGAAATATCTCCGAGAAGAAGAAAATAATTTATCACAATAAATTATTGCTTGGAAATGAAACGCCGATTGATTCAAAATTCAAAATGGAATAAAAGAGGGAAAGGAAGCCCGAAGACATTCCATGAATTGAGTCAAAATAATTGGAATTAAATTCAAGAAGGAAAAGAATTTTAATTCCAAGAACCCGTGAAGTCGGAAGAAATTCAATTACACAAGTTATTGCACGGGAGTCAAAAGACGACGAATTGGAAGCCGACGAACCCGAGACCGACGGACTTAAGATTTCAACATGAAATTCATTTGAGTCGAGATAAATTTAAGATAAGAATTTATGATCCGAGAATGACCCGAAAAATCGAGCCCGAAAACGTAGGAGGACAGAAGTCCGAAAGAGAGGAGAAAAGGCCCGACGGGATCGCACGGCCCAGTCCGGACGCACGGCCCAGACCAGGCCGCGCGCCCTCCGGGCGGTTTTTGGCTAGAAACCGCGCCAACCCCGCGCCACCAAGACAGCAGCTGCGGCATGACGCGTTTTGGCGATTTTCTTCCCATATTTTCGTGTCCCGACTTTGGAAACTCAATCCCGGTTGATGGAAGGTGTATATGGTCGGTTTTGGAGGTCATATGGCTGATCATTTTCGAGACTCTAACCCTAGCAACCCCAAAAACACTCTCCAACTCTCTATGTTCTTCCAACACCCGAAAACCACCAACTTCGAACTTTCCGATCACTTTCCGGCGACGAAAACCGACGGAGGAGGCGTAGAACACAAGGTCTCTAGTACTCCAGACTTGGGTAAGTCATTTATAGATTTTCATTTAAGTTTTCGAACCCGAAAACTCGATCTAACATTGGATTTATTCTTCCGAGTTGAAATCGTGGCCATAGTTGGAAGCTTGGCGTTGAGGAGATCCGTTCGTAGTGGATTTGGACGAGCCAAGCGACCCGAGGATGACCAAACACCTTACCACTGTAAGTTAATACTTACTTGGTTTTGGGTGACTTAAAATGCAACCAAACATATGGAATTAATAACTCTAAAATCTGTCAACACGAAAAACCCTAGGCGCAACAATTTTGTGTGAATTTTTCGAACTCTTAAAACTGCTCAAACGGAAAACCTTAAAACATGAAAAACGTTCCATAGACATAGATCTAGTTCGTGTAAAATTTTCATAATTTTTCATTTCGTTTTGATATCCGAAAATGGCCAAGAACCAACCTGCCTTGAGATTCGAACTTGAAACTGTGACAGATTTGAAATCGAACCAAAACCCCTATTTCGAGAGTTCAAACCGAAAAACTCAAAACTAGACTTTTAATTCTAACACATTAATCTAGGTTGTGTAAAAATTTCAGACATTTTCGTCGATGTTTGCTATTCCAAATCGCATCAAATATAAACTGCCTTGATAAGACTTTTCGAAATCTGACTATGAACATATCCGAACTTGATGAGCATGTTTCTATATTTTCTAATCCGATTTGATCTTTACAATCTAAATGAAAATTGTAGATAATCATGTCTAGTATGTACATACAAAATTTCAGAATTTTTAAAGTCCAATTAATATGTCAAAAAGTCAATTTTCTAAACTGTGTCAAAACTGTAACTGGACAGTGAACTATTTTTGCAATGAACTCGATTTTTGACATGTTTCCTCAACTTATTCAAAAAAGTTAAAACACGAAAGTTGTTTGTAGGGGTGTTTTCAATATACTGTGAAAATATCAGAATTTTTGGACTTGAAATGAATTTTTGAAATAAAAGGGCGTAAACTGTGCCGTCAAATGATTTTAAATCGAAGAGATTTTGAAATATCGAAACAAACAGTCGAGACCCTGAAATACGATATATCTATACTTTTGAAAAATCCCGATATACTAAATTAAAAACATATGATATACTTGGCTATGTAGGGGGTGAGTGCTCGATAGAGTGCCCCTCTAGCTTTTCGCATCGTGCCTAGACGGACGAGTGTGACCTATGTAGGGGGTGAGTGCTCGATGGAGTGCCCCTCTAGCTTTTCGCTTCGTGCCAAAACGGCCGAGAGTGACCGACGTAGGGGGGAAATGCTCAATAGAATGCCCCCTAGCTTTTCGCTTCGTGCCAAAACGGCCAATGAAATACTTGAAATACGACACGGCTGTTGCCGCCGGATCACCGGCTATACAAAATATTGAGAAATGGTTACGTAACGGGGAAATAAAAGATTTAATGTTTTTAAGTATTTATTTATTTATTCCCGTCTTTAAATTATGCATTTTAAATTATGTCTTTAAATTTGCATATCTTATTAAATTGTTATTATGGATTAAATGCATGTTCAAGTATACAATTAAATTATTAATTTTAAATTAATAGATGAGTTGTTTGTATGCATGCCTCGGAGTAAGAATTTAATTATTTAATTAAACCTCTTTATACGTGTGTTAAATTATGATCTTGTAGAAATCCTTGTCTTTTCAAATATGTAATTAAAATTATTATTAGATGAATAAAATTTAAATCATGTCTTGTATGCACATGTTTTCTTAAATCTAATTAAAGATTTTGAAACCCCTTGATCATAGTAGGTGTTAACTTACTCAGCACGTTTTGCTGACCAAACCATATTTCTTTTTCCTTTTTCTTTCAGAGTATGAGGATTATGCATCATCATATGCATACATGGGAACATTCGGGGAAACTCTATTTTTAAATTCCTGCATTTAATTACAACTTGCATGAACGGGCCTGTTTAACCCGTGTTTTGGCCATGTCGGCCCTATACTTAAATTCCGATGCATTATACATATGTAAATATTACTTTCCGCTGCAACTTTGATATTATGATTTTTAAATTATATTATAATGGACTGTTTGAATATTTTAAATTCTGAAAAACCATAGCCTTGCATCTCTTTAGCAAGCTCGGAGAAACCGTGTCTTGCTAGGGAGGTGTGGCGGTGACATCCCGGCCTGGGTTATCAAATCTGGGGTGTTACAAATTGGTATCAGAGCCCGGACTATTTTTAAAACTAGTATTATTATTTTTAAACTATTACGAGTATTATTTTTAAACTAGTACTATATTTAAAAATCCATTATTATTTTTAAACTAATATTTTTTAGCCCAATTTTTTTCTAAGCCCTAACTTTTAGCCCAAATTTATTATTTTAAATCCCAAACCTTTTGAGCCCAAAATTTATTTTTCCTTGCCCAAATCTTTAGCCCAATATTTAATTACTATGTTGGCCCAATTATTTTGGCCCAATAACCTTGTTTTTACTTAAAGCCCAAATAATTTATTTCCTTCGGCCCAATATAGTGGCCCAAACCTTTTATCCTTATTTTAATCTATCCATGGAATAAATTTATTTTTTAAAACCCATGGATAAATAAATGCATGTATTAAATTTTTATTGGGGGGATTACATATGCATATGCATACATAAATATCTGTACTAACCTCTTATGTGAATCATATGTGATACCTAAACTTCTCACTCCAGTGTTCGACATGACCTTGAGACTTGACTTAGAAGCGTTAACTTGAGACTAACTTTGCCTTAGTCCTAGATCTTGATCACTTAGAAACTCACCTTCGCGTGCTTAATAACAGAAAATGGCACCTAGGAGAAAGCCGAGGAAAGTAAGTCCAAACGGCACTGACACTGACCTCCCAAGCGCACCTAACAACAATGAGATTCCTCCGAACATAGGAAATCGAGCGCCTCATCTTCCCAACAACATGGATAAACGTTTAAGGATGGTAGAAGAAGTACTCGTAGTATTAGGAAACGCCGAGGTGCATAGAGCACAAGCGGCAATACCTCCGCCAGTAGCTCGAGACAACTATCTAGCTTTGGTAAATCCTTATCAACCGCCACACTATGATGGGGAGGAAGATCCTGCCAAACTAGAGGAGTGGATCCGTACGTTCGATAGACTCTTAAACGTTATCAAATGCCCTAATGAGGAAAAGATACGTGTAGCGACTTGCTACTTAGGAGGTGAAGCCGATGAGTGGTGGCAAAACCTCCAGAGGAAATTAGTGGAAGACGAGAAAGCCTACACTTGGGAAGAGTTTAAGGAAGCCTTGAGGGAGAGGTTCTACCCATTAAGCACCAAAGCGATGAAGTACGAGGAATTCATTAACCTAAGGCAAGGCGCACAGACAGTGAAAGAGTACTACACCAAATTCAAGGAGCTAGTACGATTTGCTACGAGGCTAGTACCAACTGACTCCGACAAGGCTCAGAAATTTGAGATGGGGTTAAACCTGGCCATTAGGGAAGTAATCACGGGGGTACACTACTCTGACGCACAAGCTGTTTATGATCGTGCGGTAGCGGTTGCACGAGTTCAGGGACTGAAGCGGAAGGCGATAGATGAGTCTAGCCAAGGTCCCCAAGCACAAGACAAGAGAGGTAAGGACCGCGGAGCTGATAAAGACTTGGGTGGGAATAACCTTCGCAAAGGCCCAAATGGACCAGCCCAAGGCAACGATGGAGGCAAAAATAGAAGGATTTTCACCCGTAAAGGCTACGTGCCCCGATGCCTAAGCTGTAACCAACCTCATCTGGTGAGGGGATGCCCTCAACCCGACACCTGCTTCCGATGTGGTCGACGTGGACATCGGATGAAAGAATGTCGAACCCAGATTAAGAATATAACCAAAAGAGATGACCTGGTCGTTGGACCTAACTAGCCACAAATAACCAAGGGGAACTCATGGGACGTTCAATGTGGTGAATAAAGCGGACATACCTGTGCTAGGCAACGATACTCGAACCTTCGTGGGAATAATGTGTAGGCAGTTATGGGGACATAACTGTAATCTTAAGGGGGGGAGGATGTAATACCCAGTAAGAATGCATAAGCATTTATTTTTGAAACCCGAATATTTTGTATCCCAAATAAACAAATTCAAATTGTTTTGAACTACGTCATGGCTTGATCCCTTCATAGGGTACGTAGGCAACTCGGAAATTTCAATTCTGGGTTCAGTCAAACAATAATCAAACAAGAAACAATCAACAATCGAACAATAATTCAATAGCACAATATCGCAAAATAATAAAAATAAACAAAAGGACCCTAACTCTTAGCGCGAGAAAAGCCGAAACACAACTTCGAGGACGAAGTTGATTCTTAAGGGGGGTAGACTGTAATACCCCAGATTTTTATCAACGTCCAAAGGAATAAAAATTTATTCCGATCAATGTCGAAATATCTCCGAGAAGAAGAAAATAATTTATCACAATAAATTATTGCTCGGAAATGAAACGCCGATAGATTCAAAATTCAAAATGGAATAAAAGAGGGAAAGGAAGCCCGAAGACATTCCATGAATTGAGTCAAAATAATTGGAATTAAATTCAAGAAGGAAAAGAATTTTAATTCCAAGAACCCGTGAAGTCGGAAGAAATTTAATTACACAAGTTATTGCACGGGAGTCAAAGGATGACGAATTGGAAGCCGACGAACTCGAGACCGACGGACTTAAGATTTCAAACATGAAATTCATTTGAGTCGAGATAAATTTAAGATAAGAATTTATGATCCGAGAATGACCCGAAAAATCGAGCCCGAAAACGTAGGAGGACAGAAGTCCGAAAGAGAGGAGAAAAGGCCCGACGGGATCGCACGGCCCAGTCCGGACGCACGGCCCAGACCAGGCCGCGCGCCCTCCGGGCGGTTTTTGGCTAGAAACCGCGCCAACCCCGCACCACCAAGACAGCAGCTGCGGCATGACACGTTTTGGCGATTTTCTTACCATATTTTCGTGTCCCGACTTTGGAAACTCAATCCCGGTTGATGGAAGGTGTATATGGTCGGTTTTGGAGGTCATATGGCTGATCATTTTCGAGACTCTAACCCTAGCAACCCCAAAAACACTCTCCAACTCTCTATGTTCTTCCAACACCCGAAAACCACCAACTTCGAACTTTCCGATCACTTTCCGGCGACGAAAACCGACGGAGGAGGCGTAGAACACAAGGTCTCTAGTACTCCAGACTTGGGTAAGTCATTTATAGATTTTCATTTAAGTTTTCGAACCCGAAAACTCGATCTAACATTGGATTTATTCTTCCGAGTTGAAATCGTGGCCAAAGTTGGAAGCTTGGCGTTGAGGAGATCCGTTCGTAGTGGATTTGGACGAGCCAAGCGACCCGAGGACGACCAAACACCTTACCACTGTAAGTTAATACTTACTTGGTTTGGGGTGACTTAAAATGCAACCAAACATATGGAATTAATAACTCTAAAATCTGTCAACACGAAAAACCCTAGGCGCAACAATTTTGTGTGAATTTTTCGAACTCTTAAAACTGCTCAAACGGAAAAACGTAAAACATGAAAAACGTTCCTTAGACATAGATCTAGTTTGTGTAAAATTTTCATAATTTTTCATTTCGTTTTGGTATCCGAAAACGGCCGAGAACCAACCTGCCTTGAGATTCAAACTTGAAACTGTGACAGATTTGAAATCGAACCAAAACCCCTATTTCGAGAGTTCAAACCGAAAAACTCAAAACTAGACTTTTAATCCTAACACATTAATCTAGGTTGTGTAAAAATTTCAGACATTTTCGTCGATGTTTGCTATTCCAAATCGCATCAAACATAAACTGCCTTGATAAGACTTTTCGAAATCTGACTATGAACATATCCGAACTTGATGAGCATGTTTCTATATTTTCTAATCCGATTTGATCTTTACAATCTAAATGAAAGTTGTAGATAATCATGTCTAGTATGTACATATAAAATTTCAGAATTTTTGAAGTCCAATTGATATGTCGAAAAGTCAATTTTCTAAACTGTGTCAAAACTGTAACTGGACAGTGAACTATTTTTGCAATGAACTCGATTTTTGACATGTTTCCTCAACTTATTTCGAAAAAGTTAAAACACGAAAGTTGTTTGTAGGGGTGTTTTCAATATACTGTGAAAATATCAGAATTTTTGGACTTGAAATGTATTTTTGAACTAAAAGGGCGTAAACTGTGCCGTCAAATGATTTTAAATCGAAGAGATTTTGAAATATCGAAACAAACGGTCGAGACCCTGAAATACGATATATCTATACTTTTGAAAAATCCCGTTATACTAAATTAAAAACATATGAGATACTTGGCTATGTAGGGGGTGAGTGCTCGATAGAGTGCCCCTCTAGCTTTTCGCATCGTGCCTAGACGGACGAGTGTGACCTATGTAGGGGGTGAGTGCTCGATGGAGTGCCCCTCTATCTTTTCGCTTCGTGCCAAAACGGCCGAGAGTGACCGACATAGGGGGGAAATGCTCAATAGAATGCCCCCTAGCTTTTCGCTTCGTGCCAAAACGGCCGAGGGTGAATGATACGAGAAACTGTGCCAAAACGGCCAATGAAATACTTGAAATACGACACGGCTGCTGCCGCCGGATCACCGGCTATATAAAATATTGAGAAATGGTTACGTAACGGGGAAATAAAAGATTTAATGTTTTTAAGTATTTATTTATTTATTCCCGTCTTTAAATTATGCATTTAAAATTATGTCTTTAAATTTGCATATCTTATTAAATTGTTATTATGGATTAAATGCATGTTCAAGTACACAATTAAATTATTAATTTTAAATTAATAGATGAGTTGTTTGTATGCATGCCTCGGAGTAAGAATTTAATTATTTAATTAAACCTCTTTATACGTGTGTTAAATTATGATCTTGTAGAAATCCTTGTCTTTTCAAATATGTAATTAAAATTATTATTAGATGAATAAAATTTAAATCATGTCTTGTATGCATATGTTTTCTTAAATCTAATTAAAGATTTTGAAACCCCTTGATCATAGTAGGTGTTAACTTACTCAGCACGTTTTGCTGACCAAACCATATTTCTTTTTCCTTTTTCTTTCTGAGTATGATGATTATGCATCATCTTATGCATACATGGGAACATTCGGGGAAACTCTATTTTTAAATTCCTGCATTTAATTACAACTTGCATGAACGGGCCTGTTTAACCCGTGTTTTGGCCATGTCGGCCCTATACTTAAATTCCGATGCATTATACATATGTAAATATTACTTTCCGCTGCAACTTTGATATTATGATTTTTAAATTATATTATAATGGGCTGTTTGATTATTTTAAATTCTGAAAAACCATAGCCTTGCATCTCTTTAGCAAGCTCGGAGAAACCGTGTCTTGCTAGGGAGGTGTGGCGGTGACATCCCGGCCTGGGTTATCAAATCCGGGGTGTTACAATGAGGTACTATCCTGACACTGAATTGCAATAGTTATAGTAAGCTCCACTTAGTGCTGATAATATTCTGAAGCTGACATGTCTTCACTTGCTCCAAAGTGAGGAATTCTCTCCTCTTGGTATCCAACAATTGAGAGGTTTAGAAATGAGACCGCAAGGCTTAGCACAATGCCTCCCAAGTGAATCTCGTCCTCTTCGCAAGCTCGTTTACATGAGCTCGCCACCAATATAATGTTGGATCCACAATTGTTGGCTCCGCATTCTAACCCTTCGATTTTCGGGGTAGCCTATATCCCCAAAGACTCAATGGACCAATCGTCCAAATAACTGGATCTGGTCCTCCACTGAACAATGGAGGCTAATGGTTTCTAGCCAGGAAACATAGTCCACGGAATGGTTATTAGGATGAACTGGATCTACTCTCTGTCTCTGTTTCATGTTCTGCATATTTGAGAACATATGTGGCATGACCCGGGCGGGATCGAAAGGCATAGGCCTTAGTGACGGTGGTGGTGGAACTGATTCATTATCACCACGAAGTCCTTCATCAACTCCCAAAAGTTCATCCTAATGAAGGTCCTTCTCCTTAGTGGGGTCATTCTCTTCGTCGACGATGTAATGCCCACAGTCACCGATTATTGCCCCCGGATTTCTATGAGGCCCTTCCTGCCTCCCGGGTTTCCAACTATGCGTGGCACTATCCTGTACTCAACCATAACAAACCATTGAGTAACATTCGGTAACCAAGAATAGAGTAATACCGAATAAGAAATAACTAGTATAGATCTCCCGGGATATCCCCATAAGTTGATCATGGTTTGACTCACAAACCACAACTCAAGCTCTATAAGGCACGCAGTCATCCCAAAATAATGCAGTCAATAGGAATTATAAGCATAATCCGATGCAATTTCTACACTAATGCTTTCCCACACACCTCACCACATGCTTGTGTCAAAATTCTAACCACATAAGAGCACACATGGCTCTGATACCAACATGTAATGCCCCAAAAATTTTAAACCAATTTTTGTGACGTCACTGCCGTGTTACCTCACTTAAACTACCGGCCAATCAATTTAAGTTTAATAACACGAAGCCTGGTAATCAGAAAATCCAATAATAATATAACATCAGAGTAAGCAACAGAAACAGAGTTCACATCATCATCACAACAACCAGGCTATAAGCCTCATACAATACCTCACCTCGATACTCATATCAACCTGTCCATAATACCAAATGCATAGGAGGAATGACAAAATAACGGTCCTCAGACCAATTTCCAACAGTCAAATAATGTTCAGGAATAGCAATCGAGTCACAGCTAGATAACGTAGGGTCAAATACAGCATCTCAGTCAACAACATAAATAATGCAGCCTTACTAGATCACTCAGCCCCAAATCCATCACCATGGTCATGCTCTGCGTCATCCACAGGAGTATCTATAAGGAAGACAAAATGCAAGGTGTCAGTACATAAGTACTGAGCAAGAGTAGGAACAGCCGGGCAAACGGGGAACAAGATTAGCACAGTTAAATAGAAGTTTGTATAGTTGCATAATTAAATACATAATTAAAATATCACACTGTCCCATACCGGTGCTTCAACCACGTCATATACTGCAAAACAATAATAAGATAAATGATGAAGAAATGCAATGACCTATAATGTCTAGCACGCATCTAAGTACCATGGTCAGTATTCCTCTCCAAATAGGGTCCACACCCCTAATGGTGTCCGAAGAGATACCCACAGTGCCCCCGCCGCGGACACTAAAAGCTAGCCTAGCGTACGGTCTAGCGGGTACTAGCCCAGAGCATCTCGCTCTCGAAAGCCAACATGCCCAGGATAATCAAATAATCAAGTATGCGCAGTTAATAACTCGAAATCATAGACATGATATATGTATCCTCGAAAGCATAATTTAGGTTCACAATAATATCACACATGTCCAGTCTCATGACTCGAAAACATATGTGTAAAATACCAGTCCAAAGACTAACTTCAGTACTCGGGTTGCCAACCCCAGATATCGGCCAGCAACATATCCACATGAGTTAGATATAATCAAGGGTGTGCCACGCCCCACGTAATGGCACTCAACTCGTAATCATCAATTTAGAAGCAACGCAAGATTCCATCCTAAACTAAGGCATGGTAGATCTTCTAAGTCCAAACTATGTTCATAATGTATATCACTGATATTTTAGACATGTCACATGCATTTCTTAAGGCATAGGAATGAGTAAGGAGAGAGAAAACACGAAAGGGATCGAAAAACGGAATGAAACAGTAAATCGGGCAGGCTGGTGACACCCTGGGGCGCCAGCTTTCAGCGCCACCCAAGGTGGCGCCTGGGTCTGAAACCTGGAGCATTGGGGTGCCGCATTGGCGCCCCGGACCATTTCTGGGCGCTGTCAAGTCTCTGCGGCGCCCAGTCTGGGCGCGAACAGAACAGCGAATGCTATTCTGCATCCTGCTTCGATCCTTCTCCTATTTTTCCCCCACTTGGATGTTGATGTCCCAAAGTTCTCAATAACAGCTCCCCAAAGTCTTCAACCTTCAAAGCAAGCTACATTACAAGATGTAGCCCCAAAATCAACAAGAATCCACCAAACAAGCAAAACTATCAAAATGCACCCAAAAATGAGCTACAACTTCAAATTAACCTCAATAAGAACAAGCCAAGGGACTGGCCTTAGCTCCCAAAACATCAATGTAGCTCCCAAACAAGGATTCAAGCTCCAATTTGCACAAATCTGTAAAAATCCATCCAAAAACATTCATTCCCGTCACCACCAAAAAAGGCCCAGTAAAACTACTTCAAAACTCTTCAAAAATAAGAAATAGATTGAGGAAAATACTTGCTGAAGGGTGTACATTCAATTCCCCCACTTGATTTGAGCTTAAAGACACCAAATTTCATTCCCAAGACCACTTTTCTCTACCTTGACCACAAAAACGGGAATGAACCCTAATTTTTTAGTGTGAAGACTCAAATGAAAGTCATAGGGCTGATTTGGGGTTATAAGGGATGTGGGTCAACCCAGGTTGGTAATTGGGTCGGGTTCGGAAATGGGTTGGTTCACTTGTGTTGAGCCATTCTACCATAATGCACTCACTTGAGCACTTAAGCTCTTATTTTCCTGTGGGTTTGAACCCACTTATTCTTCCACTTCCATCCAAATCCCACCTACAATAATCCATTAGATGGGCATTTAGTCAATTAACCAGAATTAATCAAATTAATCATATAGGCTCTTAATGATTTGAGTTTCAGTACCCGTGGATGAATGAGCTGAAAAAGGGGGCAATACCATTCTTTCATAGAAAGGGTGTTCAAGACTACTAAGCAGATTGGTCCAATCTGAAATGCTTATGGGTCTGTTCTGTACGCAGCTTTTGAAAGCTTTGAGAGCTTTATGAGTTTTAGCTTTTAATTCAAAACAATAGTCTCATACTGTATATTAGCTTTTGAAAGTTCTAGCTGTGAATTGCAGCTCCGAAAAGCTCTACAATCAGAAGCTACGCTTAGTAACTGTCGAAAGCTACTTTCTAAATCTAATTAATTTTTCTCTTCAAATTATAATTTATGATTGTTACAACTACTTGTACTGAACATTTATGCAAAACTGATAGCTACAGCTCCTGAAGCTCCCAACAGCTACAGCTCGTACCTACAACCCGCATCTACAACTCTATGTGCATAACAGACCCAAAATAGATCCTTGCTAAGCTTATTTCCCATATAGTTGCTAGGATATAACCAGAATAATTAAATGTACTAATATGGAGTACTATAATATCACTATAGAATTATAGTATTAAAATATATATGTATTTTTAAGATGAATACTAGTGTATCCTTATGGCACATTGGATTTAAAACTAATCCATCGAGGATCGAGTGGGCATTGAAGGATTGTCTCTCCCAAAGCAAAATTCTGCATGTACAAATGCTCGAATCCGAGACCTTTGATTAGGCTGCCAGAACCCCATACCACTCAGGTCAATTGCGTTTGGTTATATATAAAACAAATATTGATGATGTTAAAATTATAAATACATATATAATTAAAATAAAATATACTAAAATCTTATCCAAGTTAAACAAAGAATAGAGTAATTACATTATAATTAACTTTTTCCTTAACAAAATGAAGCCCAAAAAAAACAAAAAAAAAACAAAAAGTGCAAAGGAGGAAAAAAGACTCAACCCAACAACTACAAATTCAGCCTCATCTCCTATTGACATAATCACAGGCTTTGGTAGCTTTTTACTATTAAAATGAATTTTCGTCTCAACACAACTGGTTTGACTTTGATTGATATAACATTCATTTTTTTTGGGTAAGTGAGATAACATTCATTTGATGTGTTTGGCATACTAAAAATTAAATTAGTTGATTGTGCTTAATCAGATAAATTTGAAACCACTAGTTTCTCTACCGTTTTGAAACAACTGTTTGGGTATGATTATAAAATAACTAATTTTCCATTATGAGGTGAACACTTTTTAATAAAGGTTGTGTTGGGTAAATAGCTGATACATCAAAATTTAATTGATTTTGGGGAAAAGGTTTATATTCAGATTCTTTACATAAAGAATGTGCTGGGTATTGAACTTTTGTGCCGAGATATGTATTTTTAAATTGATTTAATTTTGTTGCCATAAATAAGTTGTTTATTGGTGGAATATCTAAAATATACAAAAAGTCAAATATGGGTATTAATTATGTATGATTCCTTCAATTAATTATGTAAAGAAAGTAAATATTGGATATTTTTATTTATCTCATCTTCCTCATCTAGGGTGGAAAAAATTACCGAAAACTCGGTATGCCGAGCTTACCGTATCGAAAAGTACCGAAAAATATCGAAATTTAGGTATGCCAAAATTTAGGTATACCGAAATTTAGGTATGCCGAAAAAAACGGTACGGTAACGGTATGGGAGTACGAGATTTTCGGTATTTACCGAAACATTAATTTTAATATTATTTTAAATTTAATATATATTGTTGTGTTAAGACATTTGGAACTTTGAAGGGCCAATTTAAGTAATTTTTCGGTATACCCGCGATTGGAAGATGAACACGGTATTGATTTTTTTTATTATAGTTCGGTATGCCAATTTATAACGGTATGTAATGCATTGTTCAGTATGTAAAATTTTCGGTATTTTCGGTAAATATAATTTTCGGTACAGTAACGGCATAGATTATAGGAAACCGAAATTTTCGGTATACCGATTTTCGGTATACCGAAATATTCGGTATCGGTATCGGTATCGGTATGATTTTTATCCATACCGAAATTTTCGGTACGGTACGGTAACGGTAACGGTATTTCGGTATACCGATTTTTGCCACCCCTATCCTTATCAGTCTAACCTACGACGACTGACGGACGGTGACTATTGATTCATAGAATTGATAGATTTTCGTGCTGTTTTACCATTTAATTGTGTTGTACCACCATATATTTTGTGTTGTTTTTACTAAGGGAGTGTGTATTAATTTTTCCTTTAATGTGTCATATTTTAAATATGTTGTGTCATCATACCAAACGTAGTTGGCCTGAGTGATATGATGCTCTGGCAGCTTAAGCAAAGGTCTCGGATTCGAGCCTTTGTGTATGCAGAATTCTGTCTTGGGAGAGGCAACCCTTCAATGCCCACCAGATCATCGAGGGATTAGTCTTGGGCCCAATGTGGCCTGGGGATACCCGGTACACACAAAAAAAATATTTTGTGTCATCATGAAGTTATGTGTTGTGTTCAATATTAAAACGGTAGGTAGGGAAAATGAATTAATTATCCCATAAATAGTGTTGTTATTATTGGGATGTGGATCTCATTATTTGAGATTTCAGTATTGCAGCATCAATTATATATGATAAATTTATTGCAATTAAAATATAGCACATAAATTCTAATTTGGAACACATTCTCTATATAAAGAATATCCAGGTTCTGCACATGAACCTATCCAGATTATCGGGCTTTTAGTTTTTTGGGTATGTTCTCCTATTTAGCCCATTTACTTTTTGTTTTTTTTTTTTGCTTAACAGCCTATATAGATTGTGAAAGGTATGGTGGAGCAGTCCATTTACTTACATTGATAATGACATTTTCTTTAATATATTTTTTTGGTAAGAGGACACCGGAGCGTCAGCTATTTCATGTTTTTTTTAATAAGACGTCTTTCATCTTAAATTAATTAATTTGAAACCGATGGAGTATTAATGTTCTTGTTGAAGGGCCCACGTTCTGTTATTTCCTGCTAATTCTCTCTTCAGAAAGATGTGTTTTTATTAACCCTAATATTTTAGGCCCAATGAATTAGGCCTAGTGAATTTAGCCCAATCCATTTTCGAGGGGCCCAATCCAAAAGGCCCATTAAGCTTAGCCCAATCCATCGAGAGGCCCAGTCCAATTTAATATTTATCCAGATGATGACCAAGTGGTTGGAAGCCGCCATCTAGTTCAAGATTTATCCGGATGGTAACAAAGTAGTGGTGAGAAGCTGGCGACATAAGAGACTTATACAGACAATCAAATGGCGGCATCAGGCATAAGGAATCTTGTGCATTCAAAACAGGCACCATGGATCATGGCAGCGCTAGTAATCTGGGAGAGAATCACGCACCATTAAGACAGGCATCATCTCAAGAGAAGATCTCGGGAACGTTACAGTTGCAGCTGCTCCATCAAGAGGATGAGTGTCGGTCTTCTTCCCTATAAATACAGGGTGGTGGCATCTCAAGCGGGCATCCAAGACTCAACCAAAGAATTGCTATTTCATTTTTTACTTTCTGCAATTTTTTACAGCTTTCTTCATTTCCGCACTTTAATTCCTTTAAGTTTTTCCAAGTTCTTGTAAGTTCATTTTGCAACTCTTGTAACCTTCAGTACTCATCAATCAAAATAGAGGTTTCTCCCTTACAAAATTTCTTGGTTAACGAATTGGCACGCCCAGTGGGACACGAGATTGAGACCATATCCGCTTAGGAGTGTATGCTACTTAGATCTGGACGAGTAGTAAGGGACTTAACTAAAAAATTCGAAGAAATGTCGCTACAAGAGAACACATGGGTTAGAACATCCTCTGAGAACGCCGATAATACGGCGAGCACTTCTCAACCACAACAGGAAACAATGCAAATCCCTACCCTATCTGAGCAAATGCGGCTATCGATGACTGAATCGATGGCCGAATTCATGCCTTTACTCACAAGGCACCTAATGGATGTGTTGTGGCCTGCCATGGCCGACCAAATTGACAAAATATGTGGATCCTTGTGTACTCAACAAGATGGATCTGCTCCAGCAAATGGCACTATTGTGCCGCCATGTCCAGGGCCGTCTGGCGGCCCACAGCGGAGTTGGGGAACCACACTTGGCCAGCCGCCATTCCCGGAGTCCGGAGGCCTGGCCAATTTGCCCCCATTCCCATATCAGGCCACCTATTGTTTCACTCCTGCGGCACCTAGCATGTCGAACTTCGGTTATGCGGCACCTCCCGTGCGATGTATGCTTCATCAAGCTGCTTGATGCCGGCCAGCACTATACCAGGCTGTACGGCAATCCCCGATGCATCCGGCATGGCACCACGCCAAGCGACGGCGGTGCCCCTAAACCCTATTTGGATGCCGCCGACGGAAAGGGGGCAGGCACCACAACCATATGAAGTGGCTTTGACACCTTCCGTGACTCCCACATCTGCTATGCCTGTACCGGCGCCCGCACCGAACCCTAGTTGGATGTCGTCGGCGCAAGGGAGGCAGGCACCACAGCCATATGGAGTGGCTTTGACACATCCTATGCCTCCCACAGCCGCCATGCCAGTAGCGGCTACCCCACCGAACCCTAGTCCGATGCCGCCAAGGCTAGGGTGGCAGGTGCCACAACTATGTGGAGTGGCCGCGACACCTGCCACACTTCCAGCCGCCATGCTTCCTACACAGGCACCGGCGGTCTCGCCCGAGTTGCTGGCAGACGTAATTTAGCAACATTTTGGGATTCAATTAAGGCCGATGGAACGGCCTACGTACAGGAAGCCATACCCGGATTGGGTAGACACTATGCAGCCTTATCCTAGAGGCTTCAAAATGCCCGAGTTCACCACGTTCTCGGGAGACGACGGCAAATCAACAGTAGAACATGTGGGCAGATTCACAACTCAGTGTGGTGAAGCGGCGGCCAACGACTGGCTGAAGTTGAGGTTGTTCAGTTCATCCCTCACTGGACCTGCCTTCGCATGGTTTGCATCCTTGCGGCCTTACTCGATTCAAAACTGGGCCGATCTTGAACGGGCATTCCATGACAGGTTCTATACGCCACTGTCACGGGTGAGTCTCGCAGACCTTACTAATGTCAAACAGTTTGCCGATGAGGTGGCAAGCACCTTTGTTAACCGACTACAGCAGATTAAGGGCCGATGTACAATGGCAGTCCCTGATAGGGAGATAGCCAATATTGCAGTGGCTAACATGTTGCCAAAATTGAAAGAGCATTTAATTGTGCAGGATTCCACTGATCTTGCCCGGCGGGCCGAGAAAGCGGCTCGCTTGGAAAAGTTCCTGGAGGAACAAGATGAGAAGCGTCTATGTACACACGAGACTCGTTTTGAGAAATTAAAACATAATAAAGAGGAAGACGAACCAATAGTGGTGGCCTATGGAATAACCTTGGGTGGTAAAAACCCTGGATAGTGCCCTGGAACGCCATCAACAACGGCCTTGGAGGCCGAATGGTTGGTGAATAAGGACGGCAGCCTGACTGAGGATGGCGCCCCGACACATGAGCTCCGAGGTACGGACGAGCTCCGAGGCATGGCAGTTTGGACGTGAGTCGTGAAACCGGAGCAAGTGGCGGCCCCAGGAATAGGTTGAGATGGCATCCCAGGGCGGAGTTGATGGCGGCCGGGAGCGGATCTGAAGGCGGCTCGGGGCAACTCTAATGGTGGCTCAGGGAAAATAAGATGGCGGCCAAGGACGATGGTGGCGGCCCAGCGGTGTGCAGCGATCGAATGCTGGAGGCCAAGGCACGACAAGCGAGCAGACACTAATTGCGGCTCGTAGGTGGCGGCGCGGCATGAAAAAGCGAACATACAAGCAGGCGAAGAGATCGAACAAACCTAAAAAGCTGTGGCACCAGACGACAAGGCAGCGAAGCCTGGCAAGGGAATGGCGGCCTGTCCCGGTGAAGGTGGTGGCTGGCGGCCCAAGGTGGCATCCCCAGCAGATGAAGATGGCGGCCTAGTGCTGGCGGCCGAAGAAGAGGTTGGCGGCTTGGTGCTGGCGGCCTGCACAGAGGAAGCTGGCGGCCTGAAGACATCCCGAGCAGATGGCGGCCTGGAGCTGGAGCTGGCGGCCGGAGAGGAGTTGGCGGCTGGTGTCTGGCGGGGCTCAAAACGTTGGCGGCTGACGGCGTTCAACACGTTGGCGCCTGGCGGCCCGTGCTCGACTGGCGGCGCTCGAGTAGATGGCGGCATTCGGGAACTCGATGGCAGCGATCCGGAGGCTGGCGGCATTTGAAGGATGGCGGCATCCCGAGGACGGCGGCGACCCGAGGTTGGCGGAGAGCACTCGAGGCTGGCAACGACGAGTGGCAGCATTCGCCGGGGCTGGCGGCGCTTGCTGGTTGGCGGCCGTGTTGAAGGGTGTTGGCGGTTCTCTTCAAGATGATGAGCTGGCGGGGGGATTCAAGGAGCTTGCGGCGGTGTTCAAGGGTGTTGGCAGCCCAATTCAAGGAGCTGGCGGCCAAGGAAGGGTATAGGCGGCGCTCCTCGTAATGGTGGCGTCCGGGATACTGGCGGTTGTGTCCAAGGCTGGCGGCTCAGGAGGTGGTTGGCGGCGCTCCACCGTTGGCAGCCCGCAAGGTGTTGGCGGATGGAAGGATCCTGGCGGCTTGCGGCAACGATGGCGGCTTGTAGCTCAAAGGTGGCGGCCCAGTTGAAGATGGTGGCGGCCTGATGGCGGCGAGCGAAGGCTGCGGCGGAGGAAGCTGGAGGCCCTCCCAATCAAGGCTGGAGGCCAAGCAGGTTGGCGGCGTTCCTTGGTTGGCGGTCCGGACAACAGGCTGGCGGCTGGCGGCGAAGACCAAGCTGGCAGCGCTGGGACGATTGGCGGCGCACGCAGGGCTGGCGGCTGATTACGAGTGGCGAGCTGCTGGCGGCGCGTCCGGGCTGGTGGTGGTGGCGGACGATGACTGGCGACGGGATCCAACTGGCGGCGCTCGATGATGCGGCGTCCTCAAGCTGCTGGCGGCACAAGGGGCTGCGGCGATGCAGGAGTTGGCGGCACGATCAGCTTGGCGGCACTAGAGCTTGGCGGCGCTCGGAGGTTGCGGCATACAAGGTGGCGGCCAAGGGAGCTGGCGGCGTGCTAAGGGAGCTGGCGGCCTCCAAGACTGGATGGCAGCGTGCCAAGGAGCTGCTGGCGGCGTGTCCGGGGAAGCTGCCTGCGCTCGACCTGATGCTGGCGGCTGGAGAGCTGGCGGCTGGCGGCCCGGTTGGCGGCGCTGGGTTGATGGCGGCGCTCGAAGTAGATGGCGACCGAAGATGTGTTGGCGACTCTCCCGTTCAAGCTTGGCGGCGCTTGTGGAAGAGATGGCGGCGTCTTCACGTGATGGCGGCGGCTCCTCTTCGCCGGCGGCCCTTCTCGTTGACGGCCTCCTCAGGACATGGCGGCACTCGAAGGCCTCGATAGCGGCAGGTCCGGGACGAGAGCTGGCGGCCGGGACGATGGCAGGCGGCCTCCAAGACGATGGTTGCTTTCTCTTGATGGCAATTCTCTCCTAGATGGCGGCTGAGGGAGTTGATCTGCGGCCAAGCCCGATGCGCGGATGACGCTCCAAGGGATGACAGCACCCGACTAGGGTTAGGGTTTTGGAATGGGCCTAATGGGCCAGACTTATGATTCAAACGCACAGATCTGTCTTAGAATGCTAATCAGACAAATTGCGCGAGGGGGGCATCTGTTAACCCTAATATTTTTGGCCCAATGAATTTGGCCCAGTGAATTTAGCCCAATCCATTTTCGAGGGGCCCAATCCAAAAGGCCCACATTAAGCTTAGCCCAATCCTTCGAGAGGCCCAGTCCAATTTAATATTTATCCAGATGATGACCAAGTGGTTGGAAGCCGCCATCTAGTTCAAGATTTATCCAGATGATAACCAAGTAGTGGTGAGAAGCTGGCGACATAAGAGACTTATACAGACAATCAAATGGCGGCATCAGGCATAAGGAATCTTGTGCATTCAAAACAGGCACCATGGATCATGGCAGCGCTAGTAATCTGGGAGAGAATCACGCACCATTAAGACAGGCATCATCTCAGGAGAAGATCTCGGGAACGTTACAGTTGCAGCTGCTCCATCAAGAGGATGAGTGTCGGTCTTCTTCCCTATAAATACAGGGTGGTGGCATCTCAAGCGGGCATCCAAGACTCAACCAAAGAATTGCTATTTCATTTTTTACTTTCTGCAATTTTTTACAGCTTTCTTCATTTCCGCACTTTATTTCCTTTAAGTTTTTCCAAGTTCTTGTAAGTTCATTCTGCAACTCTTGTAACCTTCAGTACTCATCAATCAAAATAGAGGTTTCTCCCTTACAAAATTTCTTGGTTAACAGTTTTTCATCTTTTATCTGGAATTATGGTGATTTTTTTTCCTTGCAATGGTGCTTTTGCTCTTTAAATGAAGAAATCATCTATCTTATAATCTTACTTGCGAAAATTTTTTAATTATTTGTTTTTTTATTGAATGAACTTTGTAAACAATGATTTCATCAAGCAGATTCATTTATTTCTTACAAGTGTGCCTGAATTTGGAGAATTCTAGATTTACTCATTTATTTATTATTTATTTTTTAAAGTTTTTTTAATCTGTAGAGAATGTATTATTCATACAAGCATAAATAATTTTTAAAACTTTTTTTAATCTGTAGAGATTCAATTAATATTTTTTTTAAAAAATGCCTGTATAGATTTTCAGCAAAAAAAAAAATTATTAAAAATATGGAGGACCTAAGTTGGAAAATAGGCCTGTAACCCATTAGGCTGTTAATTGAGCTCCAAAAAGAAAAAAATCCCATGTAATTATCATAATTAAAATAATAAATTATGATTAATTAAGAAAATTGAGCTCAATAAAAACTATTTCAAATTAATCTAACTAAATCTAGCCCAATTATTAATTAAGCTTGGAGATGTGAAGAAAGCACGAGAAACAATTCAAACAACAGCTTACCACGAGGGAATAAAGCTTGGATAAAACATAAAAGCTACAAACGTTGAATCACATCTGGAGAATTTAGTGAAACATATAACAGTATTTAGAAATAAAAACGAGTTCAAAGTGACGTTGACCTTCTAATTAAGATTGAACTTCAAATTTACGATTCCACGTAGCCATTACGATAATAAGATACAATTAGATTAAAATATTGATAGATAAATACACATTTGGAACTTACCAATAAGCACATAGATGATTCTTCTGATGAACGCAATGTGAGATGTGAACGTATATGCTTCTTTCAAGTATATACATGCATTTGAATTCATGGTAATTACACTTGAAGTCACAATTTTAATTAATTGAGATAATAGGACAATACATAATTCATTTAGACGTAATAATGACTTCGGTTTTGAACCCTAAACTCTCGAACGGATAAACTTATCACTTTCACTTATGTGGTTTACCACATCTATACTACATAGCATACCATAGGTCTAGAATAAGGTTACCACAATCTTGATCGACTACTTACCACACAATTCTTTAAAACCCTACAATCTTAAAAACCCTAAACCCTACAATCTTTAAAACCCTAAACCATACAATCTTAAATTCCTTAACCCTACAATCTATAATCCCAAAACCCTAAACCCTACAATCATAAAAAATCCAAAACCCTACAATCTTAAAAATCCTAAACCCTACAATCTAATATTCCTAAACCCTACACCCTACAATCATAAAAACCTAAAACCCTACAATCTTTTTTTTTTTTAGGCAAAGTTGGTTTTATTCATCGGCCAGAGATACATCAGATTACAATCCTTCTACATTTCCAAATTCTTCCAGCAAACAGCCTTACTTTCAGATTAATCAAATAACAGTAAACTAGCATTAATACCGACAAGCAGCACTAGAAAATGTTCTTAGCAGAACCATGGATATGAAGCACTTGCACTATATCAGAAAAATTCATAGCTTCCATACTCTATCCCATTTGCTCTCAGAAATGCCATGGGCAATCCTTATAACTGTTCCAATATACCATTGCTCCACCAAAAGGCCATAACAGACCCACCATGAATGGTCTTTATTTATCCACATTTCAGTTTAAAACCATTGCTCAACCCTCCCTTCTCCCGACGCACCAAGCTTCGCCCAATGGTCAGCCTCTCCATTACGCTCCCTTAATATATGTTGCACTCGAACCTCCCCGGCACATCTCAATATAGTAGCAATCGGTCCAACTAAATTTCTGAATCGCCAAGGTAATTTTTCAGGCTCAAGCATCCAATGTACTGTATTAATCGAATCGCATTCAAAGACCAATCGCTGCATTGGGAATCCTTGCTCCCAAATTAATGCCCCACACACTCTACTTAGAGTTGTTACCTCCGCCTCTGTTGAATCCTTGTTACCAATAAAATCCGAAAGGATGAAAATAATCTCCTCCTCGTCATTTCGAATGATCCCCCCAACCCCTGAGGGTCTGGGATTACCAAATGAGGAGCCATCCGTGTTAACTTTCCACCATCCCTTATCCGGCCTTTCCCATACCAATCCCCTTCGAGGTACCTTGAGCCGAGATCTGTGATGACTTAGTAGATCAACAAGGAAATTTTCCTCATTAATCCCCACCTGGATCACATTTCTATTTACTGAAGCTTGCCACCAAAAAATTACTCTCCAACGAATCTCATCCACCGCCGCCTTCAAGTCAAGCTCTTAACTTCTAAACACAACACCATTCCTATATTTCCATATTGTCCAAATAATTACCAACCCCATCAGCTGCCATAATTCTCTATATCTGTTTGTTGGGAAATAGCAAAACCATCCTCCCACCAAGTCTGTAATCGTCCCTGGAACACCCCAATTAACACCAAACCAAGAAGCTCCCTTATACCATAAGCTCCCTGTTATAGAACATTTACAAAATAAATGAGTTGCAGACTCCACTTCCTTCCCGTAAAGTGGACAAAGTGCACCTTCCATCTGAAGACATCCTCGCCTAAGTAAGAATTCCCTAGTTGGTAAGGCATTTTGAGCTAGTTTCCACACCAAGAGTTTAGCTTTCATCGGGGCCTCAGTAGCCCAAATCTGCCGCCACCACTGCTGTTGTTCCACGTTTGCGCCAGCTTCATTCCTCCGCCAGCACGAGCTGGTAGAGAAGATCCCATTACTTTCCTCCAACCATACTACTCGATCCTCAACAAATTTACTCAACTTTAAACCATTAATATCCACCATCATTTCAGACCATAATTCAGTCTCCTAATCGAATTGGCGTCTTCTCAATTGTATATCCCATTCCCAATCTAAGCCACGCCATTTTCCAAAATCCACCACCTTTCCCTCCTTATCTATAGCAAGGGCATATAATCTGGGATATATGTCCTTCAGTGGTCGTTCTCTTTCAATCCAAGCATCCTGCCAAAATCGAGTCAACGCTCCATTCCCCACCAAAATTCTAAATTTATTTCCAACATCCCCCAGTCGTGTCTCCGCACAAGAACTACAAATTCTTCCCCACAACGAAGACCAGCCTTAGGTTCCGGCAATAATGGAGCCTCTCCCCTATAATACTTTCCATTGATCACATCTTTCCAATGAGCATTCTCTCTCCCAAATCTCCATTTCCATTTAAGCAACAAAGCCGAGTTAAAATCCTGAGAATTCCAAATTTGTAACCCTCCGATGTCTTTGTGATGACATACCTTCTCCCAACTTATTGTATGCATTTTTCTAGTTTCATCCCCCTCATTCCAAAAGAATTTCCGCTTTAGTATCTCCAATTGTTCGGCCACTGCCCTTGGTATCTTGAACAATGACATAAAATACACCGGCATGCTATTCATAACAGATTTAATGAGGCATAGGCGACCTGCCTGTGATAGAAGTTTGCCCTGCCACCCCACCATTCATTTTTCCACTCTCTCCAATAATGGTTTCCAAATATCAATCCCATTCGTCCTGCCTCCTATGGGAATACCCAAATAATTTGTCGGCCACTGTCCAACCTTAAATCCCAGCATATCCGCAGCTTCCATCTCCAATTCAGACGTGCAATTTATACCATATATACAACTTTTATCAAATCTAATCTTGAGTCCTGTAGTAAGCGAAAGGCACCATAATATTCTCTTGATGCATATTACCGGAGCAATCTCCCCTTCGCAAAAAAATATTGTATCGTCCGCATATTGTAGATGAATGATTATCGGACCCTTTCTCCCGACACCAGCCCTGCGTATACTCCCAGATCAGCCGCTTTGGATATTAATTTATTGAGAACTTCAGCAATTAGCACAAACAAGTATGGCGATAGTGGATCTCCTTGTCTTAATCCTTTATGCATTTCAAAGAACTTTGTAGGAGAGCCATTCACTAATACCGCCACTGAAGCGGACCTCATGCATTCCTTGATCCAATCTATCCATTTTCCTCCAAAATTCATCACTTCAAGAACCTTAAATAGAGCTTCCCAAGACACATTATCGTATGCCTTGGCGAAGTCGAGTTTGACAACAAACCCTCTACGTCCGGATGCCACTGTTGAATGTATCACCTCCGCTGCAATCAAGGCTCCATCCAAAATCTGCCGGCCTGGAACAAATGTAATTTTGCGCTGCCAACCACATTATGGATCACACCCTGCAACCTCCTCGCCAATGTTTTTGCCACGATTTTGTACACACTCCCCACAAGGGATATTGGTCGATATTGACTGAAATCAGTTGGCCGGTCCACCTTTGGGATTAATGCTATGAATGAACATCCAGCTTCCTTTGGTAGTTTTCTTTCCCTTTCCAGCCTAGGAAAAAATTTCCATCACATTCTCTTTTAACACGTCCTAATATTTTTTAAAGAATTCCCGATTAAACCCGTCAGGCACAGGGGCTCGATTCCCTTCACAGCTCCAAATTACCGATCGGATCTCTTCCACGGAGAAGCTCCTTTCCAACCAATCCCTATCAAGGTCCACTATCATTGACATCCCTATATCATTAGTTTGAAATATTACATCTTCCTGTTTGGTGAAGGCAGCTCGAAAATGCAAATACGCCATCTCTTTAACTTCCCGCGGATCTTCCACCATTGAACCATTCCTCATTACATTCCCAATATAATTCCTTCGTTTCTTTATGGCCGTTATAGCATGGAAATATCTCGTGTTTTGGTCCCTCTCCTTCAACCACCACACTCTCGACTTTTGAAACCATCTCCTCTACTCGTCTAGAAACAGCTTCTTAAGTTCCCCCTTCTTCCCCCACCATTCACTCCTAGCCTCATATACTTCCCCATTAACCTGCAAGGACCCTTCAATTTCCTCAATTTCAGTCATCAATCCTTTAATCCTACTTTCTAGCCCAGCCGCACCGTATCCATCCCAATCCCGGATTTTTTTCTTTAACTTTCGAAGCTTACCAAACAAAAGCCCGCCCCTATCTTCCTTGCTACCCTGCTCTGCCTCCTCCCAAACCTCACTTACCATCTTCGAAAATCCCTTATCGTCCATCCAGTAATTGTACAAACGGAAGGGTTTAGGACCTCATGACTTTTCCCTCAACTCCAAACTAACCGGATAGTGATCCGAGAGCACTGAATCGCAACGTTTTTGGGACAGATCTCCAGCAATATTCATCCATCCCGGCGAGAGTAGGAATCTGTCTAACCGGCTGCAAATACTTCCTCCCCTCCCGTACCAAGTGAAATACCTCCCTCCATTGGAAGATCAACCAAGCCCACTTGATTAATGAATTCATTGAACTCCCTTGACGACCCTACATCCTCTCCAGACCCTATCCTTTCCCTTCCATTACCACAACATTAAAATCACTGGTGAGGCACCACAAATCCCCATTCTCAGTATCACACTTATTTGCAATCAGAGACCAAAACGCTGCTCTATCCCTTCTATAATTTGGCGCGTGGATGTTAACTACATTGATCACCTCCGTCAAACCTCTTACATTTCCTTTAATCCAAATAAAGTGATGCCCTTTCTCCACAACTTGGAATGAACAATCCCTTGTATCCCAGATCACCAATAAACCACCTCCATTTCCTATGGCCGGTTGGAAACAGAATTCACACCCCTTCGCTCCCCATAATCGGAAAATCAACCTTTCTTTTATGTCACTCATCTTCATCTCACTTATTGGTTATGTCACTCATCTTCGTTTCCTGACAGCATATCATCGATGGCCTAAGTTTCTTCAATAGTCTCATCACTGCCCTTCTTCTTACCCCCCCCCCCCCCATTTAAACCTCTAAGATTGCAAGTAATTATCCTCATGATCAACAATTACACACAAAAATCCCTCCCCCATGGATAAATGCTCAATTTATCTCCTTGCGAATCCTACACACTGCCTCCTCCCTCTCTTTCAAATAACCCAGTCCCTACTGGGAAGCAAGATTAAAGATGGCTTCATCCTCCATGTAATCCACAAGTCTCACCCCTTTTCGAGTTCTAATGGTTGAAAACTCTAATCTGGCAAACGAATCCCCTTCTGTAACACTCTCTATCACACCCTTGTCATTCCCTGTCCCAACCTTATCCCACCCTTTTTAACTTGTTTACGCCTTCTACGAGTCGGCTTCATTCTACCCATTAGCACCTTGGCCATTGCAGCATCTACCTTTCTCAGTTCCTGTAACAACCCCAAATCTAACCCCTCATCCATCGGATTCGACCTCTCCTGATGCGCATAAACCCCAACTGTCAAGCCTTCCCTAGGATCACCTTTCGATTCCAACTCCCCCTGATCCTCATTTTCGACCTCTACTCTCTCCGCGCAAACTCCACCATTCTCCACCGAGTCACTTTCAATAACCCTATTACTGCAATCAGCTACTCTTTCCTCCATCCCCGCCTGCAACTCCGCCTTCCTGGATGGGACCTCGCCTTCCCCACTCCTACAAAGACTCTGAGACCTCTCGAATTTTCGCGTTCAGAAGTCTCCCAGAGATTCGGGTTACCCACCTTGAGCAACCAGGGTTGTCGACTTGGACACAATCTATTCCCACCAGAGCCAAGGCCCATTTCTTCCTCCCTATTGTGTTCCACAAGCCCAATAATCCCTAGTCCATCCTTTTGAAGCCCACTATCTTCAGGCCCAACAATCCTCCCCTCTCCCAATGGTCCAGCGTTATTATTCTTTTCCATATCTTGAGAGATGCTAATCCCCGCTTCTTGGGTAATGTTAATCGCAACTTCAACCATCATTGTCGTCAGCCTAGCAGCTATTTTTAACTTTTTATTGTCCCCATGCGCCGCCCCTTGTGATCTTTCCACTCCCTCACAAGCAGCAGTCCTGGGCCTACCATTCCGCACATCACCTGACATCCCGGACCTCGTCCCTTCCACAGCAGTCAATCTCTCTGGCGATATCTCCGAAGGTGACAACTCCTCTACATTAGCAGCATGTTTCCCCGTCGACACAACCTCCTGGCTTCCCATATATCGTCTGCTACAACCACCTCCTCACTATAGTTGGCAACGATCTTCACTTCTATAACCTGCTCGCCAACTTGGACATCCATCACCAATGGAATAGTAGTTACTTCGTGCACGGCCACCAGTAGTCTTGCGCAATCGAGCCTCTTCCTTTGCTGCATCTCCCTGTCGATGTTTATCACCTTCCCCCAACCACCCACCATACGCCGGAAATTTTCTTCATTCCAAGCATTGAAAGGAAGCCCGAAGACATATATCCATACTAATCATTTCCTAGCCATTGCACTCGACTCCCACCTCCTTTTCCAATCAACAAATTTATGATCACTTCTATCGTCCAGGAATTTATCCCTTATTTCTGAATTCTTGAAAACCACCACCATCATATGACCGCCGCCATATATGATCTCCTCACACTCCACATATTTGTCGTAGATCCAGTCCTGGAACTCGACCAAACTTTCAAGCTTCCTTATATCCACAACCGCCGAGCGCCTGAGCCATTCGACATCTCTTTGCTCAATGTCAAGTTTTACCGAAACCTTCCCATTTCCTTTTGTCCCAGATGGTCTCCATGTCCGATTCCCGTTAATGACTTCAGCGTACGTTCTCTCATCCCTCCAAGCATTGGAACCCTTGTTTTGCTTACTCACATTCCCCCTAACCCTTTCGGAATCCCAAGAAGCTTCTGATGTCACCTTATCACGAGCATTGCCCCCATTCACCTCAAATACTCTTCTGCTTGGAAACCCTACAATCTTAAAAATCCTAAACCCAATAATATAAAAAAATAATTTAAATAAAATATTAAAAAAAAAACCAAAACCTATACCCCAAAGGTAAGCCACCATCAAACCCATCGCCTAAAATTAGTTACCATAGAATTGTTGGGCAACTCACCACATTTAACTTCTACTAATTACCATGTGTTCATAACCACATGTACGAATCCAGGTTTACCACATTAACAAATACATCTTACCACAATAACAGTGTAAAACTTACCACAGAGCACACAAGCTTGTTATTAAAGAGTTTGCTATAGGTTACCACATATATTATGCTGGTTACAACATTCCCACAAGGAGGAGAAGCACCGTTCTTTGACCAACCGCATGCTCTATTTTTGAGAGACTAGTGGACAGTAAAAAGGATTATCCGTCCAAACATTCCCGAACGTCCGAACACTTCTATGTTTTTATAAAACCCTGCACGGGTGATGGACGGTCCATCCGGTTACCACTTTATGCCAATCTGGGTTACCACGGACAATGCAATTCACTTACCATGTTTGCCTCCAGTAGATTACCACCATTCGAATATGTTCTTTACCACATGCAAGCGATTGAGGTTACTACGTAATGCAGAAGAGTTTTACTACATTATGCCAATTTGGCTTACCACATGGTATTTACCACGTTCCTGGTTTGAGGTTTGCCACTAT
>JAOANR010000009.1:30952855-30967499 GCA_030278955.1 Hygrophila difformis | reverse complement strand
AATATCATAGTGGTTACTATAAACAACGTATTGCGCTTACCACATGACTTCTAGTGAGGTTACTGTGTAATGAGGAAGTGTTTTACCACGTTATCCCAATCTGAGTTACCACATAAACCACATTGTATTTACAACGTAGTTGGTTTGAGGTTTACCACTATATATCTATAGTGGTTACCATGGGCAATTGTAACGCCCCGAAAATTCAAATCTGATTTTCGCAAGCATTACCGCCGTACTAACTATCCTAAACTAGTGGCCAGCTAATTTAAAACAGCTAGTACAAGGATGAGTAAACCTAAAGTGATCATCTGATTAATCCAGTTTCATGCAGAATCTAATATAAATTTAAAACACAAAGGCACATAAGTAATTCTCCCATAACAACTGAATAACAACAATCTTAGTAAAATCATCAGGCTACAAGCCTTCCAAAACATTATCAGGCATCCTACCAATATATCCTAAACAGGGCTATCAGCCCAAGCAATAAATCACATAAGGCCACAGGCCGAATGTAAATTCTAGGCTCACAGGCCTCAACTAGTCAAAAAAAGTACCAAGTCATAACAAGTAACAGAGTATCAAATAATCACATATAAATAATAAAACCAGGGAAGTCCTAGCTATGTGATCTCTCATACCCAAACCCAATCATGCTCCAGCGCCTCTAGCAGGATCTATAAAATAGACAAAAGCAAAGTGAGTCACTACAACGTACTGAGCAAGGCTACGTGCAGGGGAGTAAGGAAGCAGAACAATAATAATAATAATAATAATAATAATAATAATAATAATAATAATAATAATAATAATAAAGAACAAAATAAAAGTAAAGCAAGTAAACATCACACCGTCCCATACCGGTGCTTCACCACAAACATACAATTTAGGCAAGTGATGCATGACCTAACATACACCTATCTACCTTATATGCAGATGCAAATGAATATGCCTAGCCGGCACCTAAAACCCGGGCGGTATGAACCCACGGGTGAGGATATCATCTACTCCAACCCGTTAAGGGTAACATACACCATCCCCACAGGGACAATAGGCATCACAGCTAATATCCAGGCATAACAGCCAATATCCACCCCGCAGGGCCATCGGGACTCAACAACACCTGTGAATGCTGCCCGATCAAATAGATCATCATACAACCCAATTGGGTTCATAACTAACAGTACCAATGAAAGTGCCATGCATATGTGAGTATAATAAGATGATTCAACACCTAATACTAGGTTCACATGCTTTCAATGCATTAGATAGTTAGATATAGCCCCCTAGGCTTAGGCACAACTTCACAATTCGTCAAACACGAATAAACGACATAACATGATTCAACAACACTTCCAAGCTATTCAAAAATTTCCACGGGCCAATTATTCAATCCATAACCCTTAAACAATATTAGGAGAAGTCTAGATCAACATTGGAGCAAGAATTATAGCAATTGAACATCGAACACACGAAACAGCTGCAGAACGACTATCCTGCCTGGAACCCGCGCGGGTGGCGGCGCGGTTCCTCTCTAGATCGCGCCGTGGGTGTGCGGTCTGTGACTGGCCGGCGCTTCAGCGCCATGTCCGGAGATCTCGTCGGAAATCGCCCCCCAATACCCCCCAAACACGTAATTTAAGCAATATAAAGCTTGCCTCAATGTCTTCCAACGATTAACACCCCGATTCTGCCCAATCAGAGCCTCAATCGAACCAAAAACTCAAAACCTAACATTTACAAAACCTCTCCAAATCACCACCAAAACGAGCGAAATAAAAATCAATGAGAAGAAGAAGGCGAGGAGAAACACTTACTAGCAACCAATTCGTCAATCTCTAAAAAAAACGCGATGATTTGAGCAGAATGAAATCCTCCCTAAATCCCTTCTCCTCTCGTTCGTGCCCTTCCTTTCTTCCCGTTTCTTCCCAACTTTTCACAAACTGCAAAATGACCCTTCTTAACTCAAATAGTTGGATATTAGCAAAAAGGCCCTTCTACTCTCACTTAACACAAATGGGACCCCTTCCGAACTTGAGTGAAATTTAACCAATCACCAAATAATTTGTACAGTCCAATTTAAATAAGTCGGACCATTACATTCCTCCCCCCTTATGATCATTTCGTCCCCGAAATGCACGTTCAAGAACCTGATCAAAATCAACAGGTAAGGAAAAAATGTTACCTCATAGCGACGGAGTCAAGTTCAAGTCTGGATACTTCAGCTTCATATGCTCATGGGTTTCCCAAGTAGCATCTTCAGCCCCCGTGCCTAGACCACAGCACCTTAACCATTGGGAAGGTTTTGTTCCTCAGAACCCTTTCCTTTGCATCAATCACCCGAATGGGATACTTCTCATACTCAAGACTTGCATCCAATTCAATTTCATCAGGCTGGATAATCTTAGATAGGTCAGATACAAACTTCCGGAGTTGAGAAACAAGAAAGGCATCATGAGCTCGGCCCACTTCAGCTGGTAATGCCAACCTATACGCCACTTCCCAACTCTCTCCACAACCTCATAGGGTCCAATATATCTCGGGCTCAGCTTGCCCTTCTTACCGAACCGGCGTACCCGTTTCATAGGTGATATCTGTAAAAGTACCCTATCACCAACCTCAAACTCTACATCACTACGAGCTAAATCAACATAGCTCTTATATCTGTCCTGAGTGATAATGGTCAAAATTGTCCATTATTTACAATCTATTTCCGTGCCTAAAATGGTCATTTGATCGCATTCCGGTCTTATATTAAATAAGAAAGCTTTTGAATTGGACTGATATATGCATGTTTGTAAAAATAATAAGCTGGTATGAGAAATACATAAATATGTAATTTTATTGTATATTTGTGTTAGAAAAATAAAAAAACATGAACAAAAGAAAAGAAAAGAAAAATGAATGAAAAAGATGGGAAAAGAAAGAAAAGTCCACAAAAAATGCAAATTTGGCCCATCTGGCTCAATCCGTCGCGAGCCAACCCCCCGTCGCAAAGCATGGTCTTGCGACGTGAGGGTGTCTTGCGATGTGAGAGCAGAAGAAGAAAAATCTAAGTATTGAAGTCCTCGTCGCAATCCTATGTCTTGCGACGTGGGAGAGCCTCACGACGGACATGCGGAAGCCTTGCGGCGTGAAGGAAGAAATGCAAAGGAAGATCCCATCACAAACCTATGCCTTACGATGGGAACCAGTGTCTCACGACGGATGATAGAGCTTCACGACGGGCGTGAAGGCTTGCGACGTGCAACAATAGCCTTGCGACATGTGTGAGTCTTGCGACGGATGTGGATGCCTCACGACGTGTGTGGGCCTTGGGCTCAAAAACCCATGGACCTAGGGTTTCCCACCTATAAATAAGGGTGTTGACCCCCATGTCTTGTCACTTCACAACATTCCATACTTGGAGGCAAACAAGCAGTTCTTGAGCTGAATGTGTAGGTAGGGTAGTGTAGTGTAGTTTTACCTTTTATTTTTTGTATTATTTACTTTAATGCCTTGTAATTAGTATAGATTAGTATAGTTAGTTATTTTTGGCTTTGTTCAGCTTAGTTAGCCAGTTTTTATACTATTTCAATTTGTTCTTGAACCTTGTTTAGGGTTTGGAATACCCAAATGATGGGTATTATCAACTTCTTTATAATATGGTAAGTTAATATGAAAATGAGTCCCAAAAATATAAAATGGATGTTATAATCCATGGATTTTTACTGCTTTCTTTTTCATTTTGACCCCATGGGTTATTATTTTCTGTTTTAGTTAGGTTTTCATGATTTTGGTTCATTATTATGCTTATGTGTGATGGAAAACCCTAGATTAGGGTTATTGCTTATTTTAAATTTTGTTACTAGTTAGTTTTAAAGTTCCAGTATGCTTATTTCTTTAATATCAGTCTGTATGTGCTTTTAATGAGTAGTGTAACACCCCGGATTTGATAACCCAGGCCGGGATGTCACCGCCACATCTCCCTAGCAAGACACGGCTTCCCGAGCTCACTAAGGAAATGCAAGGCTTATGGGTACGTAAAAGATTTAGAACACTTCAAGATTTAGTCCGGAAATTTATAATACTTAATTCAAAATACGATAGTAATAATCATCATGCGCGAAAATAGAGTAAATGCAGCGGAAAGTAATCACGGCCAACATGGCCAAATCCTCGAGTTTAACAGACCCGGTAAAAACAGTACGATGCAGAATTTAAAATGTCCATAAATGGTTTCCCCCAAGTGCATATGCATGCGTCACTCGACATACTCTGTAAAAGAAAAATGACAACTGTTTATCAGTATAAAAATATACCGAGTAAGTTAATCCCTAACTAACAATTTAAGGGGTTACATGTGTTTAAATCCAAAGATTTCACTTTTCATGCATTAATTTAAAAATCCATATTTTATTCGCAGCGGAAAACATGATTAATTTATTCAAGACGAAAATGCATAATTTAACAAGACTTAATTTAAAAGCGGAATTTAAAAGCATAATTTAATGACGTAATTTAAATGCGTAATTTAAAAACATGGTAAATAAGATTTAAGCATAATTAAACACTCACACAAGTCTTTTATATTTTATTCCGCAAACTAAGAAGAGGACACCATACCGTGAGATCACTAACGAGGCAATCTCAACATAGGACCACTAACGAGGCAGTCCACAACAATGGGAGACCACTAACGAGGCAGTCTCAAAAGATAGTAGGACCACTAACGAGGCGATCCAAAACACAGCGCGCGAGATCACTAACGAGGCAATCTCAGATAGTAAGGAGACCACTAACGAGGCAGTCTCAAAGATAATGATTAGCATGAAGATCGGCTCAGCCTAGTGAACGGGATTTTTCGAAAGTTCGTATTTCAAGTGATCAAAATATTCGATATTGCAGTTTCATAGTTCGAGTTTTCTCAAGTTCGAAAAATCCGATTCGACGCAGTTTACGCCTTTCTTAATTAAAAATTCATTTTTACACCAAAAATTCTGAAATTTACACAGTAGCTCAAAAACACACACACGCACAACTTTCATGTTTTAAGTTTTTGGAAATAAGGTTTCGATGTGAGTCAAAATTTGAGTTCTTTACGAAAGATAATTTCTGTCTCAAAAACTGATTTCGTCACAGGTTCGTGCGACGCCGATTAAAAATTCATTTCAAAGCCAATTGATCCAAAATTTTTACAGGAGATACACAACACATTAATGAACAACTTTCATGTTTTAAGAATTTAGAAATAATGAATTTTAGACGTTCAAAAATCGACCACAACACGCTGTACACGCGCTGGCTCAAAAGATCGCTTAAAACAGGTTCTGAAATTCGGCTGTTTGACATATCAAATGAACTCCAAAATCCATGAAATTTTATATGCATAATCTAGACACAATTATCACAACTTCTGTTTAGAAATTCAAAGTTGAATCATTCTAAAAATGGGTGAAAAACAGGCATCAAGTCGAATAAGAAAATCTGTCAACAGTTTGAAACGTTCGGTTTGTCACAGAAAGTTTACGGCAAAATTTGGGATAGCAAATCTTAATGTCAATGGCTTAAATTTGGACACAAGATAGATTAAAGTCTTAGGAACAAAATCTATATTGAAACGTTTTCGGTTTGAATTCCCGAAGGTCGAGTTTTAGGCGAGTTTTTGAAATTGGACGAAAATAGGGTTTTTGAAAATCGATTTTTGTTACGGGTCTAGATCTCGAGTTTTAAACAATAATAAACCACAAAAATTTGTGAGTAAGGTCTTAACTTACTTAGTTAGAGATTTGGTTCGCTGGAATGGGTTTCCGGACGTCCTAGGGTCGCGACGAACGGCCAACTTCTCCGATCGCTTTTTGTTCGTTTTCCGACGTGAAATCGTAGTAAAGGAAAAGGGTTAGATTTCGAGTTTCTAAGTTGTATGGACGAACTAAAACATACCATAGCTTACCAAGAGTCTAGAAGGCAGGGCTTGGTTCCTTTCGCCTCGTCGTCGCCGGAATGCTCGTCGGAAAGTGGATTCGGAGGGATTTTGAACTTGGAGAGAAAATTGAGAGTGTTTAGGGAGTGGTTTCTGAAAGCTTAGGGTTTGGGACGCCCCTAGGGTGTTCTTAAGCCTTCCCTAAGGCTGGGATTCGGTTGCCATCGAAGGAGGTGTTCTTTTTGGCAAGAAAATCGCCATGGCGCGCTGGTGACGCGCACCTATAGCCTTTGCCGTGCGGAGCACGCGCGACCAGCCTGGAGTCACGACTCCGCCTTCCGCGCGGTGGCCGCGCGGCGGCGCGCGGCGAGCGCGGGCCGGCCGGACCGGCCGGTTCGGTGGTCCGCGTGTTCCTTCGGGTCCTTTCTTCCTTCCCTCTATCGGTTTTCTGCCCTCTACGTGTTAGCTCGACTCCTCGGGTCGTCTCCGGTTCGGAATCTTTACCTTAAACTTGTTACGAGTTCGGCTTATCGCTCGTAACATTTCCGTGCCCTAATTAGTCTAGTCTAAATTAGTTCCAACTCCTCCTATCGTCCTTGCGATTGATCTTGTGATTTATTTGTGATTTATTTTACGATTTATGTTATGATTTATTTTATGATTTATTTTATGATTTATTTTATGACTGAACTTAGAAATTAGTTCCAAGCTGCCTACATACCCTGTGAAGGGATCAAGTCATGACGTAGTTCAAAACAATTTGAATTTGTTTTTTTTTTTATTCTCGGGTGTTACAGGTAGATTAGGATTTTAAATCTGAAATAGGGTTAGAAATCACACCATATGCATGATACTATTCCAGAATGAAGATTCTGGAGTGCTTACGTCGCTAACCGCCTCACGTCGCGAGACCACGTCTTGTGACGTGAGAGGAGTCTTGCGAAGTGGGCATCACAGAGGAGTCTTGCGAAGTGGGCAGTCCCTTGTATGCCAGCTGGCCTTTTGAGATCAGAAAACTGCTTGAGGTACTCCTTTACCGATCTGTCGCCCTGTACTATAGCATTGTACTTCGCACTGGCATCTGCTCGGATCGGTTCTGTCAGGAAATGGACATCCATTACTCTAATCAAGTCGGGCCATGTACTGACGGGACTATATGAGTTCTTTCGATACCAATCTTGAATTTGTAACAACCATTTGTTGGTCGTCCTCCCAAAACTCCTGGTGGCAAAGTCAGAAACTTCAACGTCCGTCCAAGAATGACCTTTCAATTCATACTCCATGTGCTCCTTCCATTTCAGGTATTGCTGAGGGCATTCGTCTCCATGAAAGACAATATGAGCCAATGAATTGCACGGTTCGGGCGCCTGAAGTCCAGGTAGTGTGGTCTTCCCTCTTCTACGAAACATTCGATTCCATTCCGGCCCAACAGTGACCGTAAGAATTTTCTGGGAGCTATTTTCTGATTTTGGAGGCTCATGCGTGACTGATCCTCGACCGCGGTCAAATACTTGCTTCACTCCAAGGTGGTCCGGTCTCCTTCCACCTGTTAGATTAACATCTGAGTACTTGGAGGGTTTACTTGGTTGTCTTCTGAAGTTGAATTCTTCCTCAAGAATATCTTCAATATGCACATCCAAGGTATGTCGCAACTCTTGCTTCACCGTTTCCATGACTTGTTCATAGATGTCTTGCGGTTCCACAATTCGATGCTCCATTTCTTCTGCAACAACATTAATTTTTGATGTGAGATTCTCAGTCAAAGTATCAATTTTAAAATGCAATTGCTTAGAAAGTTCTTCCCTGTTTCGGATAATCTCTTGTGTAAACTTGGAAGAGCAACTAGCAATTAAGTCAGAACATGAAGCTTCCTCAGCTCGTTCCAGGATTTAGGCTTCTAGCTTTTGCTCCATTTGTTCAAGCTCATACTCTAATTTTCCATCTGTTTCTCCAGTGAATTTCTCAAATTCATCTTGCAGATCTTCCACCAGTTGTTGGCTCTGCTCTTGGATATTCTCAGATGTAATTTCACTTCGGAGGTCGATCTCCAGAAGTTTCTCATGCACGTCCAAGGTTTGTTGCTCTATCTTCTGATCCAGATCAAAAGTGACCCTTTCAATCTTATCATCGAGTCCTTGAACCTTGATGTTCAGCTTCTGATCCAATTGAGCAACCTGTTCTTTAATACCTATGAATTCACTAGACATTTTATTAAATTTAAGATCAAGATTTTCAAATTTAGAATTAAACTCTTGTTTCATCTCCATCATGTTGGCATTCATGCCCTTCAAAAATTCCATCAGTTCAGCATTAGTATTTCCTGCCATTTCAGAGAGTAGAGACTAGATATATATATATATATGTGTTAGAAAAATAAAATAAAATAAAATAAAATATTTTTGGTGAAACCTCACTGAACTCAACCCTTGGTGTCAGACGCCTTGAGTTCGGGCACAGCTTGGTTCAAAACGGTGCCCGTCGGGGTCATTTCGGTAAAACTGTGCCCGTCGGATGGCCTGTTAGCAAAACGGTGCCCGTCGGTGGCCTGTCGGTAAAACAGTGCTCGTCGCATGGTCTGTTGGTAAAACGGTGCCCGTCGGGGGTATTTCGGTAAAACGGTGCCCGTCGGGTGGCCTGTCTATAAAACGGTGCACTCAAGTGGCATGTCAATATAACGGTGCCCGTCGGGGGTATTTTGGTAAAACGGTCCCCGTCGGGTGGCCTGTCAGTAAAACTGTGCCCATCGGGTGGCCTATCGGTAAAACGGTGCCCGTCGGGGGCATTTCGGTAAAACGGTGCCCGTTTGGTGGCCTATCAGTAAAACGGTGCCCGTCGGGTGGCCTGTCGGTAAAATGGTGCCCATCGGGGGTATTTCGGTTAAACAGTGCCCGTCGGGAGGTCTGTCGGTAAAACGGTGCCTGTCGGGTGGCCTGTCGGCAAAACAGTGGCCATCGGGTGGTATGCCGGTTAAACGGTGCCTGTCGCGTGGCCTGTCAGTAAAACGGTGCCCGTCGGGTGGCCTGTCGGTAAAACGGTGCCCGTCGGGGGTATTTCGGTAAAACGGTGCCGATCGGGTGGCCAGCCGGTAAAACTGTGCCCGTCGGGGTTATTTCGGTAAAACGGCGCCCGTCGGGTGGCCTGTTAGTAAAACGGTGTCCGTCGGTGGCTTGTCGGTAAAACGGTGCCAGTCGGGGGCAAAACGGTGCCCGTCGGTGGCCTGTCGGTAAAACGGTACCCGTCGGGGGCATTTCTGTAAAATGGTGCCCGTCGGTGGCCTGTCGGTAAAACGGTACCCGTCGGGGTCATTTCGGTAAAACGGTGCCCGTCGGGTGGCCTGTTAGTAAAACGGTGCCCGTCGGTGGCATGTCGGTAAAACGGTGCTCGTCGGGTGGTCTGTTGGTAAAACGGTGCCCGTCGGGGGTATTTCGGTAAAACGGTGCCCATCGGGTTGGCCTGTCTATAAAACGGTGCCCGTCGACTGGCTTGTCAATATAACGGTGCCCGTCGGGGGTATTTTGGTAAAAAGTTCCCAGTCGGGTGGCATGTCAGTAAAACTGTGCCCATCGGGTGGCCGGTCGGTAAAACGGTGCCCGTCGGGGGCATTTCGGTAAAATGGTGCCCGTCTGGTGGCCTGTCAGTAAAAAAGTGTCTGTCGGGTGGCCTGTCGGTAAAATGGTGCCCGTTGGGGGTATTTCGGTAAAACGGTGCCTGTCGAGTAGCCTGTCTGTAAAACGGTGCCCGTCGCATGGCCTGTCGGTAAAACGGTGCCCTTCGGGTGGCCTGTCGGTAAAACGGTGCCCGTCGGGTGGCCTGTCGGTAAAACGGTGCCCGTCGGGGGTATTTCGGTAAAACGGTGCCGATCGGGTGGCCAGCCGGTAAAACTGTGCCCGTCGGGGTTATTTCGGTAAAACGGCGCCCGTCGGGTGGCCTGTTAGTAAAACGGTGTCCGTCGGTGGCTTGTCGGTAAAACGGTGCCAGTCGGGGGCAAAACGGTGCCCGTCGGTGGCCTGTCGGTAAAACGGTACCCGTCGGGGGCATTTCTGTAAAATGGTGCCCGTCGGTGGCCTGTCGGTAAAACGGTGCCCGTCGGGGTCATTTCGGTAAAACGGTGCCCGTCGGGTGGCCTGTTAGTAAAACGGTGCCCGTCGGTGGCATGTCGGTAAAACGGTGCTCGTCGGGTGGTCTGTTGGTAAAACGGTGCCCGTCGGGGGTATTTCGGTAAAACGGTGCCCATCGGGTTGGCCTGTCTATAAAACGGTGCCCGTCGAGTGGCTTGTCAATATAACGGTGCCCGTCGGGGGTATTTTGGTAAAAAGGTCCCCGACGGGTGGCATGTCAGTAAAACCGTGCCCATCGGGTGGCCTGTCGGTAAAACGGTGCCTGTCGGGGGCATTTCGGTAAAACGGTGCCCGTCTGGTGGCCTGTCAGTAAAAAAGTGTCTGTCGGGTGGCCTGTCGGTAAAATGGTGCCCGTTGGGGGTATTTCGGTAAAACGGTGCCTGTCGAGTAGCCTGTCTGTAAAACGGTGCCCGTCGCATGGCCTGTCGGTAAAACGGTGCCCTTCGGGTGGCCTGTCGGTAAAACGGTGCCCGTCGGGTGGCCTGTCGGTAAAACGGTGCCCGTCGGGGGTATTTCGGTAAAACGGTGCCGATCGGGTGGCCAGCCGGTAAAACTGTGCCCGTCGGGGTTATTTCGGTAAAACGGCGCCCGTCGGGTGGCCTGTCAGCAAAACTGTGCCTGTCGGGTGGCATGTCGGTAAAACGGTGCCCGTAGGGGTTATTTCGTTAAAACGGCGCCGTCGGGTGGCCTGTCAGCAAAACTGTGCCTGTCGGGTGGCCTGTCGATAAAACGGTGCCCGTCGGGGGTATTTCAATAAAACTCTGCCCGTCGGGTGGCCTGTCGGTAAAACGGGGCCCATCGGGGGCATTTCGGTAAAACGGTACCCGTCGGGTGGCCTGTTAGTAAAACGGTGTCCGTCGGTGGCCTGTCGGTAAAACGGTGCCAGTCGGGGGCAAAACGGTGCCCGTCGGTGGCCTGTCGGTAAAACGGTACCCGTCGGGGGCATTTCTGTAAAATGGTGCCCGTCGGTGGCCTGTCGGTAAAACGGTACCCGTCGGGGTCATTTCGGTAAAACGGTGCCCGTCGGGTGGCCTGTTAGTAAAACGGTGCCCGTCGGTGGCCTGTCGGTAAAACGGTGCTCGTCGGGTGGTCTGTTGGTAAAACGGTGCCCGTCGGGGGTATTTCGGTAAAACGGTGCCCATCGGGTTGGCCTGTCTATAAAATGGTGCCCGTCGAGTGGCTTGTCAATATAACGGTGCCCGTCGGGGGTATTTTGGTAAAAAGGTCCCCGACGGGTGGCATGTCAGTAAAACCGTGCCCATCGGGTGGCCTGTCGGTAAAACGGTGCCTGTCGGGGGCATTTCGGTAAAACGGTGCCCGTCTGGTGGCCTGTCAGTAAAAAAGTGTCTGTCGTGTGGCCTGTCGGTAAAATGGTGCCCGTTGGGGGTATTTCGGTAAAACGGTGCCTGTCGGGTAGCCTGTCTGTAAAACGGTGCCCCGCGTGGCCTGTCGGTAAAACGGTGCCCCGCGTGGCCTGTCGGTAAAACGGTGCCCGTCGGGTGGCCTGTCGGTAAAACGGTGCCCGTCGGGGGTATTTCGGTAAAACGGTGCCGATCGGGTGGCCAGTCGGTAAAACTTTGCCCGTCGGGGGTATTTCGGTAAAACGGTGCCCGTCGGGTGGCCTGTTAGTGAAACAGTGCCAGTCGAGTGGCCTGTCGGTAAAACGGTGCCCGTAGGGGTTATTTCGGTAAAACTGCGCCCGTCGGGTGGCCTGTCAGTAAAACTGTGCCTGTCGGGTGGCCTGTCGATAAAACGGTGCCCGTCGGGGGTATTTCAATAAAACTCTGCCCGTCGGGTGGCCTGTCGGTAAAACGGGGCCCATCGGGGGCATTTCGGTAAAACGGTACCCGTCGGGTGGCCTGTTAGTAAAACGGTGTCCGTCGGTGGCCTGTCGGTAAAACGGTGCCAGTCGGGGGCAAAACGGTGCCCGTCGGTGGCCTGTCGGTAAAATGGTACCCGTCGGGGGCATTTCTGTAAAATGGTGCCCGTCGGTGGCCTGTCGGTAAAACGCTGCCCATCGGTGTCATTTCGGTAAAACGGTGCCCGTCGGGTGGCCTGTTAGTAAAACGGTGCCCGTCGGTGGCCTGTCGGTAAAACGGTGCTCGTCGGGTGGTCTGTTGGTAAAACGGTGCCCGTCGGGGGTATTTCGGTAAAACGGTGCCCATCGGGTTGGCCTGTCTAGAAAACAGTGCCCGTCGAGTGGCTTGTCAATATAACGGTGCCCATCGGGGGTATTTCGGTAAAAAGGTCCCCGTCGGGTGGCATGTCAGTAAAACTGTGCCCATCGGGTGGCCGGTCGGTAAAACGGTGCCCGTCGGGGGCATTTCGGTAAAACGGTGCCCGTCTGGTGGCCTGTGAGTAAAAAAGTGTCTGTCGGGTGGCCTGTCGGTAAAACGGTGACCGTTGGGGGTATTTCGGTAAAACGGTGCCTGTCGGGTAGCCTGTCTGTAAAACGGTGCCCGTCACGTGGCCTGTCGGTAAAACGGTGCCCTTCGGGTGGCATGTCGGTAAAACGGTACCCGTCGGGTGGCCTGTCGGTAAAACGGTGCCCGTCGGGGGTATTTCGCTAAAACGGTGCCCGTCGCGTGGCCAGTCGTAAAACGGCGCCCGTCGTGTGGCCTGTCGGTAAAACGGTGCCCGTTGAGTGGCCTGTCGGTATAACGGTGCCCGTCGGGAGTATTTTTTTGGTAAAACGGTCCCCGTCGGGTGGCCTGTCAGTAAAACTGTGGCCATCGGGTGGCCTGTCGGTAAAACATTGCCCGTCGGGGGCATTTCGGTAAAACGGTGCCCGTCTGGTGGCCTGTCAGTAAAACGGTGCCCGTCGGGTGGCCTGTCGGTAAAACGGTGCCCGTCCGGGGTATTTCGGTTAAACGGTGCCCGTCGGGTGGTCTGTTAGTAAAACGGTGCCCGTCGGGTGGCCTGTCGGCAAAGCAGTGGCCATCGGGTGATATGTCGTTTAAACGGTGCCCGTTGCGTGGCCTTTCGGTAAAACGGTGCCCGTCGGTTGGCTTGTCGGTAAAACGGTGCCCGTCGGGGGTATTTCAGTAAAATGGTGCCCGTCGGGGGGCCTGTCTGAAAAACGGTGCCCGTCGGGGGTATTTTGGTAAAACGCTCCCTGTCGGGTGGCCTGTCAGTAAAACAGTGCCCGTCGGGTAGCCTGTCGGTAAAATGGTGCCCGCCAGGGGCATTTCGGTAAAACGGTGCCTGTCGGGTGGCCTGACTGTAAAACGGTGCCCATCGGGTGGCCTGTCGGTAAAACTGTGCCCGTCGGGGGTATTTCGGTAAAACGGTGCCCATCGGGTGGCCTGTCGGTAAAACAGTGCCCGTCGAGTGGCCTGTCGGTAAAACGGTGCCCGTAGGGGTTATTTCGGTAAAACGGTGCCCGTCGGGTGGCCAGTCAGTAAAACTGTGCCTGTCCATAAAACGGTGCCCGTCGGGGGTATGTCGATAAAACTATGCCTGTCGGGTTGCCTGTCTGTAAAACTGTGCCCGTCGCGTGGCCTGTCGGTAAAACGGTGCCCTTCGGGTGGCCTGTCGGTAAAACGGTGCCCGTCGGGTGGCCTGTCGGAAACGGTGCTCGACGGGGGTATTTCGGTAATACGGTGCCCGTCGCGTGGCCAGTCGGTAAAACGGCACCCGTCGTGTGGCCTGTCGGTAAAACGGTGCCCGTCGAGTGGCCTGTCGGTATAACGGTGCCCGTCGGGGGTATTTTGGTAAAACGGTCCCCGTCGGGCGGCCGGTCAGTAAAACTGTGCCCATCGGGTGGCCTGTTGGTAAAACGGTGCCCGTCGGGGGCATTTCGGTAAAACGGTGCCCGTTTGGTGGCCTGTCAGTAAAACGGTGCCCGTCGGGTTGCCTGTCGGTAAAACGGTGCCCGTCCGGGGTATTTCGGTTAAACGGTGCCCGTCGGGTGGTCTGTTAATAAAACGATGCCCGTCGGGTGGCCTGTCGGCAAAGCAATGGCCATCGGGTGGTATGTCGTTTAAACGGTGCCCGTCGCGTGGCCTGTCGGTAAAACGGTGCCCGTCGGTTGGCTTGTCGGTAAAACGGTGCCCATCGGGGGTATTTCAATAAAACGGTGCCCGTCGGGTGGCCTGTCTGAAAAACGGTGCCCGTTGAGTGGCCTATCGGTAAAACGGTGCTCGTCGGAGGTATTTTGGTAAAACGCTCCCTGTCGGGTGGCCTGTCAGTAAAACAGTGCCCGTCGGGTAGCCTGTCGGTAAAATGGTGCCCGCCAGGGGCATTTCGATAAAACGGTGCCTGTCGGGTGGCCTGTCAGTAAAACGGTGCCCATCGGGTGGTCTGTAGGTAAAACTGTGCCCGTCGGGGGTATTTCGGTAAAACGATGCCCGTCGGGTGGCCTGTCAGTAAAACAGTGACCGTCGAGTGCCCTGTCGGTAAAACGGTGCCCGTAGGGGTTATTTCGGTAAAATGGTGCCCGTCGGGTGGCCTGTCTGTAAAACTGTGCCTGTCGGGTGGCATGTCGATAAAACGGTGACCGTCGGGGGTATTTCGGTAAAACTCTGCCCGTCGGGTGGCCTGTCGGTAAAACGGTGCCCGTCGGGGGCATTTCGGTAAAATGGTACCCGTCGGGTGGCCTGTTGGTAAAACGGTGCCGGTC
>JAOANR010000009.1:30933461-30952355 GCA_030278955.1 Hygrophila difformis | reverse complement strand
TTTGTCGCGGAACGTGGTTCCGCGACAAAGTGTATGGCGACAAAGGGTTTTAAAATTTTATAAAAATTTTGGCAGCATAACGCCTAATATTGCATTACATGGGTGTGCGTTGTGATCCGTGGGATCACAACGGGAAAATTACATTGCAACCCGTGGGGTTACAATGTGATGCAATACAAATATAGGAGATGCAATTTTAAATAAATATGCCTAAACACTTTAACACTAGCCCTTTTAGATCTAATGCACTAGAAAGAGAAAATAAAAAGTAACAAAATTACCTAAGACTAAAAAGAACATAAACAGTAAAATAAAACAAGAAAGAAAAATGACTAAAACTAGTGCAAGGAGCAAAAAAAATACAAACACACTATGCTAACACAAAAAAATAAAGATAAAGATAAAATAAAATAAAACCTACATTAAATCTATCAAGAGTAAATATCAAGTGTTTATGCATTTTTATTAAATAAGGAAAGCAATAAAACCTAACTACAATACCAAAACATGGTTCAAAATACACCCATTAATTAAGTGTTTGAAACCCACAAACTACAAAATATAAAACTGGAAAAATAAAAGTGAACACTAGCTACACTTATTTATTACAAACGCATAAATTAAACTAAGCTAAGATCTACTACATTGCATAAAATTAAAATAGACTAAACTACCTATTCTAATAAATTCTTGGAGAGCACAGTAGTGCCTCCAAGAACAGTAAAATAAACTAGAGTGTAGCTAGGTTACTGTTCAAGGGGGTGGAGGATATATTTATAGAGTAGGATTAAGCCCTAGGCCCATTCAAGGCCCACCTGGTCGCCAAACAACTGCTTTGTCGCGGAATAGGGACAAAACACTTTTTAGCTCCAAGATAGCGCCCAGGAGGGGGGCGGGAGCTCGAGGTCCAGGGGAAAAGACAAGAGTTCTTGTGTCTGTGGGGACTTCAAGTCCTGGGACCTTCTAACTGATTTGACATGTGAGGAAATAAATTTAGGGAGCATGGGAGTCACGTGAGCTGCTCCAATTTCTCTCTGTCTGTCGCGGTCGCGATCCATTTGTCGCGGAACCATGTTCCGCGACAAAATTTGTGCCTTGATTCTCCTCTCACAGTCTCGGAATAATTTGTTGGGCGCGGAGCATTTTTTTGGTCGCGGAGCACTTGGTCGCGATGTACCACTCCGCGACAAAGGATTTAATTTTCTTTCTCTCTCTTTCTCTCTTCATTTTCCTTCTGTCTCAGTCTTTCTTTCCCAATTTTCTTCTTCTTTCATCCATTTTTCTTCTCTTCTTCCCCCATTTCTCTTGTTGTTCTTCTTCATTTTTCGATTCAGTTTTCTTCCTCCTCAATTTCTTTCTTTCTCTTGCTCGACAGTCCCTTTCTTTCTTTCTTTTTGTTTTCTGTTTCTTCATTCCAGTTTTCCATTATTTCTGTCTTCAGGCTTCTTCCTCCTCGGCCGGAGATGGGTGGCAAGCGGCGGAGGCGGAACTACGAGGGGCGATTGGAGTCCGGGCGAGGCTGTCGGCAAGAGACGGAGGCGTGATGGTGGTGACTGTGGTGGCCGCGAGGTGGCAAGGGGCGGCTGTTGTAGTATGGTGATGAGAGTGGCCGGATCTGGAATTGAGGCGGCGGCCGTGGCTTTGAAGGTAGTGGCCGGATGTAGGCGACGGAGAGAGGATGGATGCGGTGGAGATGGGGGTGACCGGAGTGGTTGAAGGTGATGTTGGGTTTGAGATGGTGGCGGAAATGGAGAAGGGGCTGTGGTGGTTTCGGTTTGTGCGACGGAAATGAAGGGATGAGGCGGAGAGATGGCGGAGGAAGAGAGGGGCGGCGACTGTGCTGCCAGCGTGATGGGGGCTCGGCCGGAAGTGGTGGGTGACGCTGGATCTGGAATCTTGAGGAGTCGCCGGAGGAGGGAGATCTGGTGGCTGCGGGAGAGGATTCCGGTGGTGGTGCAACGACGGCGGCAGCGGCTGTGGTTGCTCGGCCCCCCTCTCTTCTTCTTCTCTTGATTTTTTCTTTTTGGTTTTGGGATTTGGGGGAGATGGTTGGCGCGAGGTTGATGAGGGGTTGTGGTGGAGATGGGGTTGCCGGGGTTGTGGAGGTGGAGGAATGGGCGGAAATGGGGGGTGTTTGGTGTTGGTCGGAGATGTTGGGATGAGGATGGAGGCGCGGCGGCGGCCGGAGAATGGTTGGTCGGAAAATGGAGGATGGTGGTGAGAAGTTGAGATGGTGGGATTGAACTGGGGTGGTGGTCGGCGATCGGAATCTCGCCGGAGTGGCGGTGGCGGCGCCGGAGGCGGCGACAGAGGGTTAGGGTTAAGTTTAGGTTTAGGGTTGGGCTAAGGTGTAGATGGGCTTGAGGTTGGTTGGGCCTGTTGGTATTGGGCTAATCAATCATGGGGTTTTGGGTTGAGACAATGGTTGGATTGGTGTTGTTGGGCTGAATAATTGGGCTTACAGGTTTTGGACTAGTGTAGTGTTGGACTGGATCAACTCAAATTAAAACCTGCAACCAATTAATTAAACTGGATTAGTGGACTTAATAACACAGAATATATATAAACCAAAATTATAAATATATAAATATATAAATTATAACACAGAAGGTTAAACATAAAAATTATAAATATATAAATCAAAATATAAAATAATATAAATAAGTATATTTATTCCACTTGACTATCTGGTTTGTGTTCCATCTAATAGACCCGCATTCTACCGAATAGACAACACCGATCCCAAATTAATCAAGTGGAGGATTTTCAATAATTTTATCATGTTTTTGGATTTTTTAATATAAAATTAATGAAAATAACAATATTTTTGTATTTTTCAATACCAGCTTATTATTTATACAAACTTGCATAAATCTGTCAAATTCAACTGCTTTCTTATTTAAATAAGACCGGAATACGATCAAATGTCCGTATTAGACACGGAAATAGATTGAAAATAATGGTCAATTTTGGCCATTATCAACATCCTCACATTTAATACTGATCGTCCCCGAGCAGTCAGAGTCAATGTTCCTAAGAACACGGACTCTACATATTCAATCTATTTTCGTGGCGTCAAAAATTTCATTCTTTTTAGATTGGGATAAGACAATCAAAAACTACAAGTATTAAATTCTCTTGATTGCAGTGTTTAATGAAATGATACTTCTCACTTAATCAGGCCTACAAATCAGTCATTATTGATAATTTTTCATGAATATCATGTTTAGAAATAATCATTGATTTAATTCTAGAATTAAAGTATGACATGAACATAAATTAGAAACAGAGCCTCACGTATAGTAGAAGCGGAAATTTCACTCACTCTCAAAAAGGGGTTTTATCAATGAGCACTCATAATCAAATTTAATTAAATTATTCCATATGCTTGCAATTGGACCAACTCGTCACCGGCTCATTTCTTTAAATCGAGATCATGAGGTCTTATTTAAGGATTGTAATGGGGCATACGGTTGTAATATTCGGTAGGAAAGGGAAATTATTGGGTTAAGAAGTGATAAGAATTAATATTATCATAACATGGCATTATTTTTATTTAAAATTTATGATCATCAATATTTTTCTCTTTCTTTTGCTTTTCTTTTTCATATTGCATGACATTAGACTATGTCTAATTTGCTTTGTCAATTGCAATTTATTTTGCGTTGACTTGAATTCAACGTTTTTTTTTTTTGAATCGGTTTATTGAATACCGATTGAAATTTTTGTTGATGATCAAAAATTGTAATGCCTTGATAAAATTCATTCTTACACACTTGGGTTTAAATTTTCTTGGTCTTTTTAGAAGGCTTGGAATAATATAGAGGGTTTCAAAGAAAAATTAGGCTTAAAGGCTCAAGTTGGTTTATCCTAAAGGGAAAATATTTTTGGGTTTGGAATTCAAACGAAGGCCAAAAATTTGGGTTTTTCTAAGTGCCTCGATCATATGCTCGATTTTTTGAATATGGCATGGTCTTGAATCGGTCCCAATCGCAAGTTCTAGTTTCCTTTAATTAAAATGATTTTCACACATCAAAGAAAAGAATGAGTAAAAATGACTCATGGCGGAATGGTTAATTCATGTCATACAATATTCTTAGATTTAATCTTTGAAAAATTCTTACAATCTATTCAATTAAATTCTCAACATGAAAATTCATTACCCAAGAAGATGATGATATCATTAAATTTTTATAGCTCAAAACCTCAAAAATTCATATCATGCATGTCTTCAATTATATTATCCCAATTTAAAAGTTTGAAAATTCAATCATAAACCAAAATCAAATATGTGAATTCTTAGACAGAGTTATGCCTGCTTTGCACTGGGTTTAAACATAAAATAATAAAAATAAACAAAAAGAAAAGTAACACACTCTTTTTTTTTTTTTTAAGTGAAGAATCAACATCCTCACATTTTGAGCCTTGCTCGAAATGTGAGTAAATCAACTCCTACTTAAACAAATTATCAAAATCAAAATAAAATAAAAGAGGAGGGAGGGAGGGAGAAAATATTAACATAAAAGATAGAAAAATAATTCCGATAGCCTTTTTCGTCAAACCAATGAAGTGTTCGACGATTTTGGCTATATGTGATCGTTTGGTTCGTCGAACAAGGCGATTGTTCGATGCCCAATACTTAAGAAAAATTCTGATTTTCATCAAAATTGTTCAATCACATTTTTTTTTGGATTTTATAAAATTTAATCTACTATATTTACTTGCATAAATTAGATCGGATCAATTCTGTTCTTATAAAAGTTATTCCGGATTTTAAATTGCTTTAAATTCCAAGAATACTTTCAATTAATCACAGAATCGATCCAACCGGGAACCTGTTTTGAAGCTTTAATTTTCTTTTTGGTAGTTCCACAAATTCCTGCAAAGCAGACACAGAAGAAGTTATCGGGTTTTCTCAAAAATATCAACATCCTCACATTTAGAGTCTTAGTACTCTAAATGTGAGTTAATTGATTAATACCCGAATTATTTAATAATATTCACAAGAGATATAAATATAAATATATGTATACATATAATTTTGACTTGCAGAAATTTAGGTTGGATTAATTCCGTGCTTGCGAAAATTATTCCGAATTTTAAATTTCTTTGAATTCCGGATATAATCTTCGGTCAATTACAGAACTAATCCAACCGGGAACCTCTTTAGATGCTCAGTCGGGACAGGGGCGACGGAAAGTGAGATGATGGCCGTGGCTTGTCCGATGGTGGTGAGCAATTGTTGGTCCGAAGATCTGCTGCTCCATTTGTTGTTTCACCAGTGATGAGGGTTTCCTCAGCGCAGTGGTGGTGTTGAGGTGGATGAGCGATGGAGTAGCAGTTGAGCTTCGTGGTCCGGATGTGGTGGAGATGACAAACACGTGAGTCTCACGTGTTGTGCAATTTACAATTGCAAATTAGTGTAGCTCCACTGCTACACTTCTCCATTTTTTTCTTTGATTTTTCGTTTAATTAACCTCGATTTTACAATTTGGAGAAGTGTAAAATTAAACGAAAGATCAAAGTAGTGTAGCCCAAATGCTACACTTCCACATTTAACTCCTTACACCATTTTCGATGATTCCATGATTCCTGCAAGACAAAATACCCAATTGGTTAGGTTTTCCCCTCAAATCAACATCCTCACATTTAGAGTCTTAGTATTCTAAATGTTTAATTGATTTGAGGGTACTTCTCTGTTCTGAAATAAATACACTAAACTAACACTAAACTAACTATGAGTAATCAGGAGTGTAATTCTCTTAATAAACGACGTTGCATCCTCCCCGGCAACGGCGCCATGAAACTTTTGACAAATTTCATTAACACGAGTATTTTTCAATAAAATATCAGGTTTGGATTTATTAAAAGAAGGAGTTATGATTTATGGAATGGGTTTAGGGATATATTAGTGTCACTCTTTATTACTCAGGTGGGGTGCCTTAATTTCAAATGGCGTTGCAGTCCTCTCATGTCATGAAACTTTTGACAAGTCTCATGGTACAACCGGGATAGATTGACCTTCAGCCTGTCACACTGAGGGTCCCCGGCATATGTGCCATGATACTTCTCATGATTTCATGTCATGAGATTACCTACCATGAAACTTTCGACAGATTCCCACTACATGAGTATTTTCTGAAAAATCACATTTTTTATTTACTCGTGTTAAGAAACTGTGCCCCCGAAAGCGCACGGAGTCAAAAATTACAGTATTTATAGTAAGTACCGGATCGTTCACTGGAGGATGTGCGATGGAAGCAGGGCCCACGCCGTTTACTAAGATTTTCCACTCGGTTACTCAATTCAAGTTTGTGATATGACTAACAACTACTTGACAGAATTTAAATTAAGCCATGAAAGCGATTAAAATAAAGCGGGTAGAATTATTCTAGAAAGCGAATTAAATTTGATCTAAGAAAGCAATAAAATTATTCTAAGAAAGCGATTAAGATTATCTCAGAAAGCAGATTTAAAATGAGACAGAAGGGACAGGAAGAAAATAATAAAGATTGGACAAGATTCAGATGAAACACAATTAAACTTCCATTTTAATACACAGATCTTAGCTTGGGATAATCCATCAGTTAGCTAATTCTCATGTTCTCTGTACCATGTTCCCTTTAACAGACAGGTACTTACAGTAAGAGTTCACATGCTCTTAAGGAAACATAATCTAAGATACCACAGACTCATAACTCCCTTCACAGGCCTTGCAAAGTTATATTATTTATCTGTGGTGGACAAGCAACACCTGGCAAATCATTAGTTGAAGTGTCAAGTACCGCTATCATTCCCCCATGTCACACCCAAAGATTCTAATCAAGCCCTGAACTATCCCTTAACTATCAGTCCTAGTAACAGTTACACAACTCTCAATACAACCGAGTGACCTCTAATGAAAGCATTTAAAAGAAAGCGGTAAAGAAAGCATTTAAAATCCTATCACTCGGAGGTTTTTGAAAGTCTGACCCTGGTAGTAAAAGAAAGCCCCCAGTCAGAATGACCGGATGTGGATCAAGAATTCCCTATTCTCGGTGAACCGCTCGCAGTGTTCACTTCTCGTCGGGTGGTTATGAGATACAAACTAATGAAACGAACTAATAAATTAGTTCGTTCCGGATGCACTCACTCAGGACTCAAATATAGGCTTTGGCAGAAGAGGATAGCAGTTGAAAGAATACTCAGCCCTACCTTAGAAAATAACCAAGGCCTGAATGTTGTTCCTCTAGTATTATCTGTCACACCTTATCGGAATCCAAGTGGAATCTGACCCAGTGCAACATTTAATACAAGATTTCCAACAAACAACAATTTTGGAAAATAATAAATCTGAAAATCATTCCCTATCAGGTACTAGACTCTCAATTAAAATACAGATCCTTTCAGTCTAGGTGAGACCTAATCGCTGACTCTGCTTCTAATTTCCCAAAATCAACCCTCAGTCGGATATGAATTAGTCATAACTGTCGAATTTATCCCTTACTCAGATCCGGATTTTATAAAGGAATTTTTGTTGGAAATTTATTATGAAACATCTGATTTAAACCAAGGCTTCTATGTCCAAGGGAAGGATCCCAAAATAATATTGACCACAATATCTACATAATAATATCATGCATAAATTTATAGAGAAGTGTAAAAGTAAATAATCCAAAATATAAGACGGGTTTAGACAGAAGTTGGAACACAAAGATGAAATAGCCGGAGATGAGAAGAATTTATTGTGGCTAAAAAGGTGGCAAAATAATTAGGGTTAATTGGATTGCAGTTATCTGTGGTCCAATTCCCTAATCATTAAGGTGAGATGATTTTAGACAGCAGAATAATCTTAAATGACAGTGGTCGCTATCATTCAGACCCTTACTATCTGTGAATCAGAGAAAAACCTACATGTTCTTTCACTGTCTTAATTACTAGACAACAATGACCTATGTCGTCTAATGTTGGCACAGTTCGAGATTCGGGTTTGAAATTAAGATAAAGAAAAAGAAACTGTATCCGGATAGGAGTTAGCTGATCAGCTATTATAATCCCGGATGGACGAACCGCCAAGGCTTCCACCGACCACTATCCGGACCATGCAAAATAACATCTAATAATTAATATACAGACCACGAGCTAGTTATCCGTGTGGGAATACCTGCCAACATTAGTCTGTTATATCTCTTACTAGCTGTTTCACACAACACGGAAAAGACAAAATAAATAAAAGAAAATATTTTTGGGTCATCTTGCATGAGAGACATTGGTTTCTCATGCAAGGATATGGAAATGATTCCATAATTACTCTTTATGTCTAAATAATCACTCATTTCATAATTAATTAATTAATTACAGTCCGGATTATATACTTAGATCATTAGAGTTTAATTATTTGTAGAAGAATCTTTTAATGGGGAATTGAACAAAGTTCTTTATATCAAATTAATCATGGGTTGAGATCATTGGATCTCAACCTCAAAATATTAATATAAAGGTTCAATTAATTAATGGAGTGAGATGGAGAATAAAAATTTGGCAAAAAGGTGCCACTTTGTCGCGGAGTAGAGTTTGTGTCGCGGAGCGTGACTCCGCGACAAAGGTTTCGCGACAAAGGGGTGGGAAATAAGAGGAATGGAATTTTGAAAATTAGGGTTTGCTTTGTTGCTAAGCAAAAATTTTGTCGCGGAACATGGTTCCGCGACAAAGGGGGTATAGCGACAAAGGGGTTGAAAGTTGGTAAGGACATAATTCCTGGTCGCGGAACAAGGATTTTGTCGCGGTACGTGGTTCCGCGACAAAGGTTCCGCGACAGAGTCCTCCCAGAATAAAATTACAAGTATTTGGGTCCTTGGTCTCGAATCGAGGATTTTGTCGCGGAACGTGGTTCCGCGACAAAGGTTGCATCGCGACCAAGGGGTTTCAAAATAATGGCAAGGCATAATTTTCTGTCTCGGAATAAGATTTGGTCGCGGAACGTGGTTCCGCGACAAGGGTGCTCCGCGCCAAAAGCCTTGCAGACAAATTGTAAGAATTTGGTCCTTTGTCGCTAAACATGGGTTTTGTCGCGGAACGTGGTTCCGCGACAAAGTGTATGGCGACAAAGGGTTTTAAAATTTTATAAAAATTTTGGCAGCATAACGCCTAATATTGCATTACATGGGTGTGCGTTGTGATCCGTGGGATCACAACGGGAAAATTACATTGCAACCCGTGGGGTTACAATGTGATGCAATACAATATAGGAGATGCAATTTTAAATAAATATGCCTAAACACTTTAACACTAGCCCTTTTAGATCTAATGCACTAGAAAGAGAAAATAAAAAGTAACAAAATTACCTAAGACTAAAAAGAACATAAACAGTAAAATAAAACAAGAAAGAAAAATGACTAAAACTAGTGCAGGGAGCAAAAAAAATACAAACACACTATGCTAACACAAAAAAATAAAGATAAAGATAAAATAAAATAAAACCTACATTAAATCTATCAAGAGTAAATATCAAGTGTTTATGCATTTTTATAAATAAGGAAAGCAATAAAACCTAACTACAATACCAAAACATGGTTCAAAATACACCCATTAATTAAGTGTTTGAAACCCACAAACTACAAAATATAAAACTGGAAAAATAAAAGTGAACACTAGCTACACTTATTTATTACAACGCATAAATTAAACTAAGCTAAGATCTACTACATTGCATAAAATTAAAATAGACTAAACTACCTATTCTAATAAATTCTTGGAGAGCACAGTGGTGCCTCCAAGAACAGTAAAATAAACTAGAGTGTAGCTAGGTTACTGTTCAAGGGGGTGGGAGGATATATTTATAGAGTAGGATTAAGCCCTAGGCCCATTCAAGGCCCACCTGGTCGCCAAACAACTGCTTTGTCGCGGAATAGGGACAAAACACTTTTTAGCTCCAAGATAGCGCCCAGGAGGGGGCGGGAGCTCGAGGTCCAGGGGAAAAGACAAGAGTTCTTGTGTCTGTGGGGACTTCAAGTCCTGGGACCTTCTAACTGATTTGACATGTGAGGAAATAAATTTAGGGAGCATGGGAGTCACGTGAGCTGCTCCAATTTCTCTCTGTCTGTCGCGGTCGCGATCCATTTGTCGCGGAACCATGTTCCGCGACAAAATTTGTGCCTTGATTCTCCTCTCACAGTCTCGGAATAATTTGTTGGGCGCGGAGCATTTTTTTGGTCGCGGAGCACTTGGTCGCGATGTACCACTCCGCGACAAAGGATTTAATTTTCTTTCTCTCTCTTTCTCTCTTCATTTTCCTTCTGTCTCAGTCTTTCCTTCCCAATTTTCTTCTTCTTTCATCCATTTTTCTTCTCTTCTTCCCCCATTTCTCTTGTTGTTCTTCTTCATTTTTCGATTCCAGTTTTCTTCCTCCTCAATTTCTTTCTTTCTCTTGCTCGACAGTCCCTTTCTTTCTTTCTTTTTGTTTTCTGTTTCTTCATTCCAGTTTTCCATTATTTCTGTCTTCAGGCTTCTTCCTCCTCGGCCGGAGATGGGTGGCAAGCGGCGGAGGCGGAACTACGAAGGGCGATTGGAGTCCGGCGAGGCTGTCGGCAAGAGACGGAGGCGTGATGGTGGTGACTGTGGTGGCGCGAGGTGGCAAGGGGCGGCTGTTGTAGTATGGTGATGAGAGTGGCCGGATCTGGCATTGAGGCCGCGGCCGTGGCTTTGAAGGTAGTGGCCGGATGTAGGCGACGGAGAGAGGATGGATGCGGTGGAGATGGGGTGACCGGAGTGGTTGAAGGTGATGTTGGGTTTGAGATGGTGGCGGAAATGGAGAAGGGGCTGTGGTGGTTTCGGTTTGTGCGACGGAAATGAAGGGATGAGGCGGAGAGATGGCGGAGGAAGAGAGGGGCGGCGACTGTGCTGCCAGCGTGATGGGGGCTCGGCCGGAAGTGGTGGGCGACGCTGGATCTGGAATCTTGAGGAGTCGCCGGAGGAGGGAGATCTGGTGGCTGCGGGAGAGGATTCCGGTGGTGGTGCAACGACGGCGGCAGCGGCTGTGGTTGCTCGGCCCCCCTCTCTTCTTCTTCTCTTGATTTTTCTTTTTGGTTTTGGGATTTGGGGGAGATGGTTGGCGCGAGGTTGATGAGGGGTTGTGGTGGAGATGGGGTTGCCGGGGTTGTGGAGGTGGAGGAATGGGCGGAAATGGGGGGTGTTTGGTGTTGGTCGGAGATGTTGGGATGAGGATGGAGGCGCGGCGGCGGCCGGAGAATGGTTGGTCGGAAAATGGAGGATGGTGGTGAGAAGTTGAGATGGTGGGATTGAACTGGGGTGGTGGTCGGCGATCGGAATCTCGCCGGAGCGGCGGTGGCGGCGCCGGAGGCGGCGACAGAGGGTTAGGGTTAAGTTTAGGTTTAGGGTTGGGCTAAGGTGTAGATGGGCTTGAGGTTGGTTGGGCCTGTTGGTATTGGGCTAATCAATCATGGGGTTTTGGGTTGAGACAATGGTTGGATTGGTGTTGTTGGGCTGAATAATTGGGCTTACAGGTTTTGGACTAGTGTAGTGTTGGACTGGATCAACTCAAATTAAAACCTGCAACCAATTAATTAAACTGGATTAGTGGACTTAATAACACAGAATATATATAAACCAAAATTATAAATATATAAATTATAACACAGAAGGTTAAACATAAAAATTATAAATATATAAATCAAAATATAAAATAATATAAATAAGTATATTTATTCCACTTGACTATCTGGTTTGTGTTCCATCTAATAGACCCGCATTCTACCGAATAGACAACACCGATCCCAAATTAATCAAGTGGAGGATTTTTAATAATTTTATCATGTTTTTGGATTTTTTAATAAAAAATTACTGAAAATAACAATATTTTTGTATTTTTCAATACCAGCTTATTATTTATACAAACTTGCATAAATCTGTCAAATTCAACTGCTTTCTTATTTAAATAAGACCGGAATACGATCAAATGTCCGTATTAGACACGGAAATAGATTGAAAATAATGGTCAATTTTGGCCATTATCAAGCACCGTTTTACCGACAGGCCACCCGACGGGCACAGCTTTACCGAAATGCGCCCAACGGGCACCATTTTACCGACAGGCCACTCGACGGCCACTGTTTTACTGACGGGCCACCGACGGGCACCGTTTTACCTACAGGCCACCCGATGGGCACCGTTTTACGGATAGACCACCGACGGGCACCATTTTACTGACAGGCCACCTGATGGGCACAGTTTTACCGAAATACCCCCGACGGGCACCGTTTTACCGACAGGCAACCCGACGGGCACCGTTTTACTGACAGGCTACCCGACAAGCACCGTTTTACCGACAAGCCACCGACGGGCACCGTTTTACTGACAGGCCACCCGACTGGCACTGTTTTACCGAAATGCGCCCGACGGGCACCGTTTTACCGACATGCCACTCGACGGCCACTGTTTTACTGACAGGCCACCCGACGGGCACCGTTTTACTGAAATGCCCCCGACGGTCACCGTTTTACCGACAGGCCACCCGACGGGCACAATTTTACCGTAAAAATCCCGATGGGCACCGTTTTACCGAAATGCCCCCGACGGGCACCGTTTTATCGACAGGCCACCGACGGGCACCGTTTTACCGACAGGCCACCGACGGGCATCGTTTTACAGACAGGCCACCCAACGGGCACCGTTTTTCTGAAATGCCCCCGATGAGCACCGTCTTACTGACAGGCCACCCGACGGGCAACGTTTTACCGACAGGCAACCCGACGGACACCGTTTTACTGACAGGCAACCCGACGAGCACCGTTTAACCGACAGGCCACCGACGGGCACCGTTTACTGACAGGCCACCCGACTGGCACAGTTTTACCGAAATGCGCCCGACGGGCACCGTTTTACCGACAAGCCACTCGACGGCCACTGTTTTACTGAAAGGCCACCCGACGGGCACCATTTTACTGAAATGCCCCCGACGGTCACCGTTTTACCGACAGGCCCTCCGACGGGCACCGTTTTACTGACAGTCCACCCGACGGGCACCATTTTACCGAAGTACCCCCGACGAGCACCGTTTTACCGACAGGCCACCCGACGGGCACAGCTTTACCGAAATGCGCCCAACGGGCACCATTTTACCGACAGGCCACTCGACGGCCACTGTTTTACTGACGGGCCACCGACGGGCACCGTTTTACCTACAGGCCACCCGATGGGCACCGTTTTACGGACAGACCACCGATGGGCACCGTTTTACTGACAGGCCACCCGACGGGCACCGTTTTACCGAGATGCCCCCGACAGGCACCGTTTTATCGAAATGCCCCCGACGAGCACCGTTTTACCGACAGGCCACCCGACGGGCACCGTTTTACTGACAGGCCACCTGACGGGCACAGTTTTACAGAAATACCCCCGACGGGTACCGTTTTACTGACAGGCCACCCGACGGGCACCATTTTACCGAAAGGCCACCGACGGGCACCGTTTTACTGACAGGCCACCCGACTGGCACTTTTTTACCGAAATGCGCCCGACGGGCACCGTTCTACCGACAGGCCACTCGACGGCCACTGTTTTACTGACAGGCCACCCGACGGGCACCGTTTTACTGAAATGCCCCCGACGGTCACCGTTTTACCGACAGGCCACCTGACGGGCACAGTGTTACCGAAATACCCCAGACGGGTACCGTTTTACTGGCAGGCCACCCGACGAGCACCATTTTACCGAAAGGCCACCGACGGGTACCGTTTTACTGACAGGCCACCCGACGAGCACCATTTTACCGAAAGGTCATCGACGGGCACCGTTTTACTGACAGGCCACCCGACTGGCACTTTTTTTACCGAAATGCGCCCTACGGGCACCGTTCTACCGACAAGCCACTCGACGGCCACTGTTTTACTGACAAGCCACCCGACGGGCACCGTTTTACTGAAATGCCCCCGACGGTCACCGTTTTACCGACAGGCCACCCGACGGGCACAACTTTACCGTAAAAATCCCGATGGGCACCGTTTTACCGAAATGCCCCCGACGGGCACCGTTTTATCGACAGGCCACCGACGGGCACCGTTTTACCGACAGGCCACCGACGGGCATCGTTTTACAGACAGGCCACCCAACGGGCACCGTTTTTCTGAAATGCCCCCGACGAGCACCGTCTTACTGACAGGCCACCCGACGGGCACCGTTTTACCGACAGGCAACCCGACGGACACCGTTTTACTAACAGGCAACCCGACGAGCACCGTTTAACCGACAGGCCACCGACGGGCACCGTTTACTGACAGGCCACCCGACTGGCACAGTTTTACCGAAATGCGCCCGACGGGCACCGTTTTACCGACAAGCCACTCGACGGCCACTGTTTTACTGAAAGGCCACCCGACGGGCACCATTTTACTGAAATGCCCCCGACGGTCACCGTTTTACCGACAGGCCCTCCGACGGGCACCGTTTTACTGACAGTCCACCCGACGGGCACCATTTTACCGAAATACCCCCGACGAGCACCGTTTTACCGACAGGCCACCCGACGGGCACAGCTTTACCGAAATGCGCCCGACGGGCACCGTTTTACCGACAGGCCACTCGACGACCACTGTTTTACTGACGGGCCACCGACGGGCACCGTTTTACCTACAGGCCACCCGATGGGCACCGTTTTACGGATAGACCACCGACGGGCACCGTTTTACTGACAGGCACCTGACGGGCACCGTTTTACCGAGATGCCCCCGACGGGCACCGTTTTATCGAAATGCCCCCGACGAGCACCGTTTTACCGACAGGCCACCCGTCGGGCACCATTTTATTGAAAGGCCACCTGATGGGCACAGTTTTACCGAAATTCCCCCCGACGGGCACCGTTTTACCGACAGGCAACCCGACGGCACCGTTTTACTGACAGGCTACCCGACGAGCACCGTTTTACCGACAGGCCACCGACGGGCACCGTTTACTGACAGGCCACCCGACTGGCATTGTTTTACCGAAATGCGCCCGACGGGCACCGTTTTACCGACAGGCCACTCGACGGCCACTGTTTTACTAGAAAGGCCACCAGACGGGCACCGTTTTACTGAAATGCCCCCCGACGGTCACCGTTTTACAGACAGGCCCTCCGACGGGCACCGTTTTACTGACAGACCACCGACGGGCACCGTTTTACTGAAAGGCACCCGACGGGCACCGTTTTACTGACAGGCCACCCGACTGGCACTTTTTTACCGAAATGCGCCCGACGGGCACCGTTCTACCGACAGGCCACTCGACGGCCACTGTTTTCCTGACAGGCCACCCGACGGGCACCGTTTTACTGAAATGCCCCCGACGGTCACCGTTTTACCGACAGGCCACCCGACGGGCACAGCTTTACCGTAATACTCCGATGGGCACCGTTTTACCGAAATGCCCCCGACGGGCACCGTTTTACCGACAAGCCACCGACGGGCACCGTTTTACAGACAGACCACCCAACGGGCACCGTTTTTCCGAAATGCCCCCGACGAGCACCGTCTTACTGACAGGCCACCTGACGGGCACCGTTTTACCGACAGGGAACCCGACTGACACCGTTTTACTGACAGGCCACCCGACGAGCACCGTTTAACCGGCAGGCCACCGACGGGGACCGTTTTACTGACAGGCCACCCGACTGGCACTGTATTACCGAAAGGCACCCGAAGGGCACCGTTTTACCGACAGGCCACTCGACGGCCACTGTTTTCTGACAGGCCTTCCCGACGGGCACCGTTTTACTGAAATGCCCCCGACGGTCACCGTTTTACCGACGGGCCCTCCGACGGGCACCGTTTTACTGACAGTCCACCCGACAGGCACCATTTTACCGAAATACCCCCGACGAGCACCGTTTTACCGACAGGCCACCCGACGGGCACAGCTTTACCGAAATGCGCCCGACGGGCACCGTTTTACCGACAGGCCACTCGACGGCCACTGTTTTACTGACGGGCCACCCGACGGGCACCGTTTTACGGAAATGCCCCCAACGGTCACCGTTTTACCGACAGGCCACCCGACGGGCACCGTTTTATGGACAGGCCACCCGACTGGCACAGTTTTAAATGCGCCCGACGGGCACCGTTTTACCGACATGCCACTCGACGACCACTGTTTTACTGACAGGCCACCCGACGGGCACCGTTTTACGGAAATGCCCCCAACGGTCACCGTTTTACCGACAGGCCACCCGACGGGCACCATTTTACTTACAGGCCACCCGACGGGCACCGTTTTACCAAAATACCCCCGACGAGCACCGTTTTACCGACAGGCCACCCGACGGGCACAACTTTACCGACAGGCCACCGACAGGCACCGTTTTACCGACAGGCCACCCGACGGGCACAGCTTTACCGAAATGCGCCCGACGGGCACCGTTTTACCGACAGGCCACTCGACGACCACTATTTTACCGACATGCCACTCGACGGGCACCGTTTACCGAAATACCCCCGACGAGCACCGTTTTACCGACAGGCCTCCCGACGGGCACCGTTTTACTGAAAGGCCATCAGACGGGCATCGTTTTACCGAAATACCCCCGACGGGCACCGTTTTATCGACAGGCCACCCAACGGGCAGAGTTTTACCGAAATACCCCCGACGGGCACCGTTTTACCGACAGGCCACCCGACGGCCACCGTTTTACTGACAGGCCACCCGACGAGCACCGTTTTACCGACAGCCCACCCGACGGGCACAGCTTTACCGAAATGCGCCTGACGGGCATCGTTTTACCGACAGGCCACTCGACGGCCACTGTTTTACCGACAGGCCACCGACGGGCACCGTTTTACCTACAGGCCACCCGACGGGCACCACTTTACTGAAATACCCCCGACTGGCACCGTTTTACCGATAGCGCACCCGACGGGAACTGTTTTACCTACAGGCCACCGAAAGGCACCGTCTTACTGACAGGCCACCCGACGGGCACCATTTTACAGAAATGCCCCCGCCGAGCACCGTTTTACCTACAGGGCACCCGATGGGCACCGTTTTACGGACAGACCACCGACGGGCACCCGTTTACTGACATGCCACCCGACGGGCACCGTTTTACCGAGATGCCCCCGACGGGCACCGTTTTACTGACAGTCCACCCGACGGGCACCATTTTACCGAAATACCCCCGACGAGCACCGTTTTACCGAAAGGCCACCCGACGTGCACAGCTTTACCGAAATGCGCCCGACGGGCACCGTTTTACCGACAGGCCACTCGACGGCCACTGTTTTACTGACGGGCCACCGACGGGCACCGTTTTACCTACAGGCCACCCGATGGGCACCGTTTTACGGACAGACCACCGACGGGCACCGTTTTACTGAAAGGCACCCGACGGGCACCGTTTTACCGAGATGCCCCCGACGGGCACCGTTTTACCGAAATGCCCCCGACGAGCACCGTTTTACCGACAGGCCACCCGACGGGCACCGTTTTACTGACAGGCCACCTGACGGGCACAGTTTTACCGAAATACCCCCGACGGGTACCGTTTTACTGACAGGCCACCCGACGAACACCATTTTACCGAAAGGCCACCGACGGGTACCGTTTTACTGACAGGCCACCCGACGAGCACCATTTTACGGAACGGCCACCGACGGGCACCGTTTTATTGACAGGCCACCCGACTGGCACTTTTTTACCGAAATGCGCCCGACGGGCACCGTTCTACCGACAGGCCACTCGACGGCCACTGTTTTCCTGACAGGCCACCCGACGGGCACCGTTTTACTGAAATGCCCCCGACGGTCACCGTTTTACCGACAGGCCACCCGACGGGCACAGCTTTACCGTAATACTCCGATGGGCACCGTTTTACCGAAATGCCCCCGACGGGCACCGTTTTACCGACAAGCCACCGACGGGCACCGTTTTACAGACAGACCACCCAACGGGCACCGTTTTTCCGAAATGCCCCCGACGAGCACCGTCTTACTGACAGGCCACCCGACGGGCACCGTTTTACCGACAGGGAACCCGACGGACACCGTTTTACTGACAGGCCACCCGACGAGCACCGTTTAACCGGCAGGCCACCGACGGGGACCGTTTTACTGACAGGCCACCCGACTGGCACTGTATTACCGAAAGGCACCCGACGGGCACCGTTTTACCGACAGGCCACTCGACGGCCACTGTTTTCTGACAGGCCTTGCCGACGGGCACCGTTTTACTGAAATGCCCCCGACGGTCACCGTTTTACCGACAGGCCCTCCGACGGGCACCGTTTTACTGACAGTCCACCCGACGGGCACCATTTTACCGAAATACCCCCGACGAGCACCGTTTTACCGACAGGCCACCCGACGGGCACAACTTTACCGAAATGCGCCCGACGGGCACCGTTTTACCGACAGGCCACTCGACGGCCACTGTTTTACTGACGGGCCACCGACGAGCACCGTTTTACCTACAGGCCACCCGATGGGCACCGTTTTACGGACAGACCACCGACGGGCACCGTTTTACAGAAAGGCCACCCGACGGGCACCGTTTTACCGAGATGCCCCCGACGGGCACCGTTTTACCGAAATGCGCCCGACGGGCACCGTTTTACCGACAGGCCACTCAACGGGCCACTGTTTTACTGAAAGGCCACCCGACGGGCACCGTTCTACCGAAATGCCCCCGACGGGCACCGTTTTACCAACTGGCTACCCGACGGGCACCGTTTTACTGACAGGCCACCCGACGGGGACCGTTTTACCGAAATACCCCCGGCGGGCACCGTTTTATCGACAGGCCACTCGACGGGCACCGTTTTACAGACAGGCCACCCGACGGGCACCGTTTTACCGACAAGTCACCCGACAGGCACAACTTTACCGAAATACCCCCGACGGGCACCGTACCGACAGGCCACCAACGGGCACGTTT
>JAOANR010000009.1:30909112-30932961 GCA_030278955.1 Hygrophila difformis | reverse complement strand
GGCACCGTTTTACCCCGACATGCCACCCGGTACGGGCACCGTCCCCCCCTTACCCCCCCCCCCCCCCCCCCCCCCCCCCTAGATTCCCCGACGGGCACCGTTTTACTGACAGGCCACCTGACGGGCACAGTTTTACCGAAATCCACCCGACGAGCACCGTTTTACCGACAGGCCACCCGACGGGCACCGTTTTACAGAAATGCCCCCGAGGGTCACCGTTTTACTGACAAGCCACCCAACGGGCACCGTTTTACCGACAGGCCGCCCGACGGGCACCGTTTTACGGAAATGCCCCCGACGAGCACCGTTTTACCGACAGGCCACCCAACGGGCACCGTTTTACCGAAATACCCCCGACGAGCACCGTTTTACCGACAGGCCACTCGACGGCCACCGTTTTACTGACAGGCCACCCGACTGGCACTGTTTTACCGAAATGCGCCCGACGGGTACCGTTTTACCGACAGGCCACTCGACGGCCACTGTTTTACTGACAGGCCACCCGACGGGCACCGTTTTACTGAAATGCCCCCGACGGTCACCGTTTTACCGACAGGCCACCCGACGGGCACCATTTTACCGAAATACCCCCGACGGGCACCGTTTTACCGACAGGCCACCCGACGGCCACCGTTTTACTGACAGGCCACCCGACGAGCACCGTTTTACCGACAGGCCACCCGACGGGCACAGCTTTACCGACAGGCCACCGACAGGCACCGTTTTACTGACAGGCAACCGAGGGGCACCGTTTTACCGAAATGACCCCGACGAAGACCGTTTTACCGACAGGCCACCGACGGGCACCGTCTTAATGACAGGCCACCCGACGGGCACCATTTTACAGAAATGCCCCCGACGGGCACCGTTTTACCTACAAGCCACCCGATGGACACCGTTTTACGGAAAGACCACCGACAGGCACCGTTTTACTGACATGCCACCCGACGGGCACCGTTTTACCTAGATTCCCCGACGGGCACCGTTTTACTGACAGGCCACCTGACGGGCACAGTTTTACCGAAATCCACCCGACGAGCACCGTTTTCCCGACAGGCCACCCGACGGGCACCGTTTTACTGACAGGCCACACGACAGGCAACCCGACGGGTACCGTTTTACTGACAGGCCACCCGACGAGCACCGTTTTACCGACAGTCCATCGACGGGCACCATTTTTACTGACAGGCCCCCCGACTGGCATCGTTTTACCGAAATACCCCCGACGGGCACCGTTTTATCGACAGGCCACCGAACGGGCAGAGTTTTACCGAAACACCCCCGACGGGCACGTTTTACCGACAGGCCACCCGACGGGCACAGCTTTACCGAAATGCGCCTGACAGGCACCGTTTTACCGACAGGCCACTCGACGGCCACTGTTTTACCGATAGGCCACCGACGGGCACCGTTTTACCTACAGGCCACCCGACGGGCACCATTTTACCGAAATACCCCCGACGGGCACCGTTTTACCGACAGGGCACCCGACAGGAACCGTTTTACCGACATGCCACCGACAGGCACCGTTTTACTGACAGGCCAACCGAGGGGCACCGTTTTACCGAAATGACCCCGACGGGCACCGTTTTACCGACAGGCCACCGACGGGCACCATTTTACAGAAATGCCCCCGACGGGCACCGTTTTACCTACAGGCCACCCGATGGGCACCGTTTTACGGACAGACCACCGAAGGGCACCGTTTTACTGACATGCCACACGACGGGCACCGTTTTACCGAGATGCCCCGACGGGCACTGTTTTACCGAAATGCCCCCGACGAGCACCGTTTTACCGACAGGCCACGCGACGGGCACCGTTTTACTGACAGGCCACCTGACGGGCACAGTTTTACCGAAATACTCCCGACGGGCACCGTTTTACAGACAGGCAACTCGACGGGCACATTTTTACTGACAGGCTACCCGACGAGCACCGTTTTACCGATAGGCCACCGACGGGCACCGTTTTACTGACAGGCCACCCGACTGGCACTGTTTTGCCGAAATGCGCCCGACGGGCACCGTTTTACCGACAGGCCACCCAACGGCCACTGTTTTACTTACAGGCCACCCGACGGGCACCGTTTTACTGAAATGCCCCCGACGGTCACCGTTTTACCGACATGCCACCCGACGGGCACCGTTTACCGAAATACCCCCAACGAGCACCATTTTACCGACAGGCCACCCAACGGGCACCGTTTTACCCAAATACCCCCAACGAGCACCGTATTACCTACAGGCCACCCGATGGGCACCATTTTACGGACAGACCACCGAAGGGCACCGTTTTACTGACATGCCACACGACGGGCACCGTTTTACCGAGATGCCCCGACGGGCACTGTTTTACCGAAATGCCCCCGACGAGCACCGTTTCAGCGACAGGCCACCCGACGGGCACCGTTTTACTAACAGGTCACCTGACAGGCACAGTTTTACCGAAATACCCCCGATGGGCACCGTTTTACCGACAGGCAACTCGACGGGCACATTTTTACTGACAGGCCACCCGACGGGCACCGTTTTACCGACAGGCCACCGACGGGCACCGTTTTACTGACAGGCCACCCGACTGGCACTGTTTTGCCGAAATGCGCCTGACGGGCACCGTTTTACCGACAGGCCACCCAACGGCCACTGTTTTACTGACAGGCCACCCGACGGGCACCGTTTTACTGAAATGCCCCCAACGGTCACTGTTTTACCGACATGCCACCCGACGGGCACCGTTTTACCGAAATACCCCCAACGAGCACCGTTTTCCCGACAGGCCACCCAACGGGCACCGTTTTACCGAAATACCCCCGACGAGCACCGTTTTACCGACAGGCCTCCCGACGGGCACCGTTTTACTGACAGGCCATCCGACGGGCATTGTTTTACCGAAATAACCCCGACGGGCACCGTTTTATCGACAGGCCACCCAACGGGCAGAGTTTTATCGAAATACCCCCGACGGGCACCGTTTTACCGACAGGCCACCCGACGGCCACCGTTTTACTGACAGGCCACCCGATGAGCACCGTTTTACCGACAGCCCACCCGACGGGCACAGCTTTACCGAAATGCGCCTGACGGGCACCGTTTTACCGACAGCCCACCCGAGAATTTTACAACATAAATAAATAAATAAATACAATAAATAAATAAATAAATCAGTAAATACATTAAATAAATGAATATAGAAGAAATGAGAAATGAAATTAATTAAAGGAATTTAATTAAACAAAAGAAATTAAATAAAGTTAAATAAGTCGTTACACGGGTACCCGATACAAATGAACTCGAGAATTCGAGCCAAAACGTAAAATTAGATCCGAAAGAAATAACGACACGAAATAGGAACCCGAAGAGAGTCCGGAAATTGGAATCCGAGAGCATAGAGGGATAGAAACCCAAAAGAGAGGTGGAAAAGCACGACGGATCGCACGACCTGCCCGGGCCGAAGTCCAGGCGTAAGTCGCGCGCTGGACGTGCGGGTTTTAGGCGAAAGGCGCGCCAACCCCGCGCCAGCACGCAGATATGCCCGTTGCGTGAATCTCTCGCCCGAACGCGGATTTTTCGACTTTCGGTTGAACATCTTTCGACTCTAGACTCTTAGAGTCAGATCTTGGACGCCCTAGGTCTTAGTTATCTATAAATAAGACCTCCTAAGAGCTCCGAATACTTTTGAAACCCTACGAAATCTCTCTATACGTCGAAACCCTAATCCCGGAGTCGTCGGAGACACGAAAGCAGGAGAGGAGACTGAGTTGGACGAAAATCCAGAGACTCCCATCATCGTGGTAAGATCTGATCCCTTCTTTACCATGGTTGATTCGAAAACGAATCCTAATTAAACCTCTTTTCTATTCTAAACCCCGATCCGGACGCGTTGAGGAAAAACGAAGGATCTCGGAGGGAGAACGAAGAACGTGGAAGCCACGCCTCCGAATCATCGAGCCGAGACATCCATAGATATGTAAGTTAACTCTTACATGGTTTTGGGAGGAATTAAAACGTTCGAAACAAAAAGATTTAACAAGAAATCGTAAATCTGCCAACTTATGTTTTCTACCAACACAACAGTTTTGACGAATTTTTCCGAACCTTAAAACGACTTCAAACGGAAAAACTTAAAACACGAAAAACGTTTCTAAGGCTTAGATCTATCTACTGTAAAATTTTCAGAATTTTTAGAGATGATTTGTTATGTGAAAACTAACCAAAACCGAACTGCTTGAAACTAGATCTTGAAATTCTTGACAAAACTTAGGTCCGATCTTGATCCCGTTTTTTGAGATAGGTTCCAGACCGATTTAGATCTTTTGCCGAACATGAAAGTTGTAGATAAACGTCTTAATATGGTCTCTGTAAAATTTCATTAAATTTGGAGTTGATTTGTTATGGTAGAACTCGATATCTTTAAACTGTGGTACGTAAAATTCGGACAGATTTGTGTGTCTGCGAAAATTGATGTTTTTGACATGTTTCGGTGTCTCGGATTGAAAAAGTTAAAACGCGAAAGTTGTAGATCTCGACATTTCTGAGTCAGTCGTGAAATTTCGGAATTTTTGGAATTTAATCCGAATTTAGACGAATTTTAGAGTAAACTGTGGTTTACCGGAAATCAAATCTTGAAATATTGTTGAAACATGAAGTTAGCCTTTAAGGTTTAAATGATTGGGAATTCCTTGAAATAAAATACACATGAAACGTAATGCTTGCCGAAAGGCAATTGAAATATACTGCTTGCCGAAAGGCAATTGAAATATACTGCTTGCCGAAAGGCAATTGAAATATCCTGCTTGCCGAAAGGCAATTGAAATATCCTGCTTGCCGAAAGGCAATTGAAATATAGTGCTTGCCGAAAGGCAATTGAAATATCCTGCTTGCCGAAAGGCAATTGAAAATAGTGCTTGCCGAAAGGCAATTGAAATATAATGCTTGCCGAAAGGAAATTGAGATATAACGCTTGCCGGAAGGCAATTGATAAATAAAACTTGCCGAATGGCGATTGAAATATAAACCTGAAACATGAGACATGAGATATGAAACTAGAAGACTCGAAAAATTGTTCCTTTTAGATTATGTCTTAAAGTATGTCTTGCAATTGTTTTACTTTGCGAATTACATTCATGATCTTATGAAATCTCTATCCTTTAAATTATGCCATTTAATTATTGTTAGATAAATAAGTTAAATGATGTGGTGTTGTGTGCATGTTTTTCTTAAAATCTAAATAATGGCTTTGAAACCCCTTAATCATGTTTGTGTTAACTTACTCAGCACGTAGTACTGACCAAACCAGTTTTATTTTTTTTTCTTTCAGAGTTGAGAATTATGCATCGTCATACGCATACACGGGAAGTTTGGGATGATATATTATTTTGAATTTTTGTATTAGACTAGATCTTGCATGAACGAGCCTGTTTAACCCGTGATTAGGCCATGTTGGCCCTATATTTAAATTCCGTTGCGATACATATATGTAAATATTATTTTCCGCTGCAACTTTGATGTATTATTTTTAAATTATATATGAATGGGCTGTTTGAATATTTTAAATTCTGAAAAACCATAGCCTTGCATCTCTTTAGTGAGCTCGGAGAAACCGTGTCTTGCTAGGGAGGTGTGGCGGTGACACCCCGACCTGGGTGACCAAAAACCGGGTGTTACAGAGTGGTATCAGAGCCCAGAATATTTTAAAGCTATTTATTTTAAAGAAAATATCTGATACCAGAGTGGTATCAGAGCCCGGCTATTTTTAAACTATTATTTTTAAACCCTTAATATTTTTAAACTACTATTAATATTTTGACTATTATTTTTAAATTTTAAAGTATTATTTCCATGGAGAAATTTTTTATTTTAAAACCCATGGAAAAAAATATATATATAGTGCCTTAAATTATTTTTGGGGGGAAATCATCATTTGCATTTGCATATTGCATCTCTTCTATGAACTTAGAATCTTGGCGAATTTTAACTTAGAATCTTGGCGAAGTTAATCTAGAATCTTGGCGAATATTAACTTAAATCTTTTGCTTGCACTAGATGACTTAGAGGCTTGACATCGAATTAGAAGCGCTCACTAGAGACTGATCTTGCCTTAGTTCTAGATCGCGTTCATCTAAGCGCACGCCTAAGCATAACAATCCTTGGCCTTAGCCATTCCTACTCTTGTACGAATTAGAAAATTTCCTTATTTGAAAAAAAAAATCAAGTTTTATTAAAACACTCTTTACTCCAAAAATCTTGTTTGGATTTCCAAACAACAAATCCGAAAATTTGGAATTAGAAATTTACGAAACATCTTGTTCGAGCGATTTATCTAAACCAAGATAAGCTAATCTATACACGTTATAACAGAAAATGGCGCCTAGGAGGAAACCAAGGAAGGTGAGTCCAAACGGCACTGACGCTAACCTTTCCAACACGCCCAACAACAGTGAAAGTCCTCAGAACCTAGGAGAGCAAGTGCCTCAAGCGCCCAATAATATGGAAGCACGTTTAAAAACGATAGAGGGATTCCTAGTAGCATTAGGAAATGCGGAGGTGCATAGGACACCTGCAGCAGTACCCTCCGCCCGTAGCTCAACCCAACTATCTAGCGTTGGTGAATCCCTATCAACTACCATGTTATGATGGGCAGGAGGATCCCGCCAAACTAGAGGGGTGGATCCGTACATTTGATAAGCTCTTGGATGCTATCAAATGTCCTGATGAGGCAAAGACACGAGTAGCAACCTACTACTTAGGAGGCGAAGCCGATGAGTGGTGGCAAGACCTCCAGAGGAATTTAGAGGAAGCTGAAGAAGCTTATTCGTGGACTAAACTTGAGGAGGATCTAAGGGACCGATTCTACCCCATGAGCACCAAGGCGGCAATGTACGAAGAGTTTTTATCACTGAAGCAAGAGGGACGGACGGTGCAGGAGTATTACACCCGGTTTAAGGAGTTGGTACGATTTGCTACGAGGATAGTACCAACCGACTCTGACAAGGCTCAGAAATTTGAGATGGGTCTGAACCTTAGTATCCGGGAGATACTTGCAGTAGGACAATTCACGAACCTGCAGACAGTTTATGATCGTGCGGTAGCGGTTGCACGAGTCCAAGGACTGAAACGGAAACCGGTAGATGAGGCTAACCAAGGACCACAAGGAGAATACAAGGTGCATAAGGACCATTCCGATGGAAACTCGAAAGGACAACATCAAAATGACAATGGGGAGAAAAAGGGGATAGTCTTCAACCATGGGGACTATGCATCACCATGTCCAAAGTGTGGTAAACCGCATTATGCGAGAGGATGCCCTCAGCCTGGAGCATGCCTTCGATATGGTCGACATGGTCATCAGCTGCGTGATTGCCGGACACGGAAAGAAAACATCGACAAGAGAGAGGATGTGACTACTCGACCTAAGCAACCACGAAACCCAGACGGTCAAGGTGGCAACAACCAAGGGCACCAATACCCTCAGAATAAAGACCAAAACCCGAAACCTCTTGAGAGTACTGAATAGGCAGTTATGGGGATATAACTGGAGTCCTAAGGGGGAGAGGATGTGATACCCCGTAATAAAGTAGTTGCATTACTTTTTTTTAGTTTGGCTCGGCAATATGTATCCCAAATAAATTTTTGAACTACGTCATGGCTTGATCCCTTCACCGGGTACGTAGGCAGCTTAGAAGTCTTAATTCTAAGTTCAGTCACAAAATAATAAAATAAACAAAAGACCTTAGCACAAGAAAAGCCGAAACACAACTTCGAGGACGAAGTTGATTCTTAAGGAGGGTAGACTGTAATACCCGAGAATTTTACAACATAAATAAATAAATAAATACAATAAATAAATAAATAAATCAGTAAATACATTAAATAAATGAATATAGAAGAAATGAGAAATGAAATTAATTAAAGGAATTTAATTAAACAAAAGAAATTAAATAAATTTAAATAAGTCGTTACACGGGTACCCGATACAAATGAACTCGAGAATTCGAGCCAAAACGTAAAATTAGATCCGAAAGAAATAACGACACGAAATAGGAACCCGAAGAGAGTCCGGAAATTGGAATCCGAGAGCATAGAGGGATAGAAACCCGAAAGAGAGGCAGAAAAGCACGACGGATCGCACGACCCGCCCGGGCCGAAGTCCAGGCGTAAGTCGCGCGCTGGCCGCGCGGGTTTTAGGCGAAAGGCGCGCCAACCCCGCGCCAGCTCGCAGATATGCCCGTTGCGTGAATCTCTCGCCCGAACGCGGATTTTTCGACTTTCGGTTGAACATCTTTCGACTCTAGACTCTTAGAGTCAGATCTTGGACGCCCTAGGTCTTAGTTATCTATAAATAAGACCTCCTAAGAGCTCCGAATATTTTGAAACCCTACGAAATCTCTCTATACGTCGAAACCCTAATCCCGGAGTCGTCGGAGACACGAAGGCAGGAGAGGAGACTGAGTTGGACAAAAATCCAGAGACTCCCGTCATCGTGGTAAGATCTGATCCCTTCTTTGCCATGGTTGATTCGAAAACGAATCCTAATTAAACCTCTTTTCTATTCTAAACCCCGATCCGGATGCGTTGAGGAAAAACGAAGGATCTCGGAGGGAGAACGAAGAACGTGGAAGCCACGCCTCCGAATCATCGAGCCGAGACATCCATAGATATGTACGTTAACTCTTACATGGTTTTGGGAGGAATTAAAACGTTCGAAACTAAAAGATTTAACAAGAAATCGTAAATATGCCAACTTATATTTTCTACCGACGCAACAGTTTTGACGAATTTTTCCGAACCTTAAAACGACTTCAAACGGAAAAACTTAAAACACAAAAAACATTCCTAAGGCTTAGATCTATCTATTGTAAAAATTTTCAGAATTTTTAGAGACGCTTTGATATGTGAAAACCAACCGAAACCGAACTGCTTGAAACTAGATCTTGAAATTCTTGACAGAACTTAGGTCCGATCTTGATCCCGTTTTTGAGATAGGTTCCAAACCGATTTAGATCTTTTGCCGAACATGAAAGTTGTAGATAAACGTCTTAAGATGGTCTCTGTGAAATTTCATTAAATTTGGAGTTGATTTGCTATGGTAGAACTCGATATCTTTAAATTGTGGTACGTAAAATTCGGACAGATTTGTGTGTCTGCGAAAATTGATGTTTTTGACATGTTTCGGTGTCTCGGATTGAAAAAGTTAAAACACGAAAGTTGTAGATCTCGACGTTTCTGAGTCAGTCGTGAAATTTCGGAATTTTTGGAATTTAATCTGAATTTAGACGAATTTTAGAGTAAACTGTGGTTTACCGGAAATCAAATCTTGAAATCTTGTTGAAACATGAAGTTAGCCTTTAAGGTTTAAATGATTGGGAATTCCTTGAAATAAAATACACATGAAACGTAATGCTTGCCGAAAGGCAATTGAAATATACTGCTTGCCGAAAGGCAATTGAAATATACTGCTTGCCGAAAGGCAATTGAAATATCCTGCTTGCCGAAAGGCAATTGAAATATCCTGCTTGCCGAAAGGTAATTGAAATATAGTGCTTGCCGAAAGGCAATTGAAATATCCTGCTTGCCGAAAGGCAATTGAAATATAGTGCTTGCCGAAAGGCAATTGAAATATAATGCTTGCCGAAAGGCAATTGAGATATAACGCTTGCCGGAAAGCAATTGATAAATAAAACTTGCCGAATGGCGATTGAAATATAAACCTGAAACATGAGACATGAGATATGAAACTAGAAGACTCGAAAAATTGTTCCTTTTAGATTATGCCTTAAAGTATGTCTTGCAATTATTTTACTTTGCGAATTACATTCATGATCTTATGAAATCTCTATCCTTTAAATTATGCCATTTAATTATTGTTAGATAAATAAGTTAAATGATGTGGTGTTGTGTGCATGTTTTTCTTAAAATCTAAATAATGGCTTTGAAACCCTTTAATTATGTTTGTGTTAACTTACTCAGCACGTAGTGCTGACCAAACCATTTTTATTTCTTTTTCTTTCAGAGTTGAGAATTATGCATCGTCATATGCATACACGGGAAGTTTGGGATGATATATTATTTTAAATTTTTGTATTAGACTAGATCTTGCATGAACGGGCCTGTTTAACCCGTGATTAGGCCATGTTGGCCCTATATTTAAATTCCGCTGCGATACATATATGTAAATATTATTTTCCGCTGCAACTTTGATGTATTATTTTTAAATTATATATGAATGGGCTATTTGAATATTTTAAATTCTGAAAAACCATAGCCTTGCATCTCTTTAGTGAGCTCGGAGAAACCGTGTCTTGCTAGGGAGGTGTGGCGGTGACAGCCCGACCTGGGTGACCAAAAACCGGGGTGTTACAATGGGAGTTCGTTAGGAAACCCGGGCCGCTCTGGGTTTGGTGGTGTAGTCCGAGATTGCACTGGGAGGTAGATTACTGGCTTCTCGGGTTATGGGGGTTTAGCTATGAATCTAGTTGCTGAGTTACACGGCATCTGGAATGGTATGAAGACGCTTCGTGACTTGGGGGTTGTGAGTGCATGTTGTTACTCTGATTCCTTAGAGGCGCTTCGGCTCATACGAAAGGATGTCTCTCCTAATGACTCTTTATTCCCACTCATTATGAACATTGCGGATATTTTGGCTTCTCATCCTGGATTTCAGTGGTATCATATATTGCGGGAAGGTAACATGGTCGCTGATTGTTTGGCTAAGAGGGGAGCTAGTGCTGAAGACTTTTTCACGACTTGGGCTTTTCCGCCAGATGAATGCCGATCCTTCTTATCGTCGAATGCGAATGGAGTTTGTTATCTTAGGTCCTGAGCGGCATTCTTGTCGCTTGCTGGAGTTTGTTATCGTCACTTTGTTCATCAAAAAAATAATTTGGAATTTCATATTGAAATTAATATAGTATCTTTTACCATGTATAAATAATTAAGTATGTAGATTCCATATCTATAGAAATAAAATGCAAAAAACTCCCATTGGATCTTTAAAAGAAATTAAAACAAACAGTTAAAAATTTCAAAAGGACTTTTGGGTGAAGCAAAAGTCAAAAGGAGAAAAAATAAGCCAAAACAAACAGGCTCAGAGTCTCTAGGCTGTATAGGCTTAAAATAAATAAATAAAAGAAAAAATAAAAGAAAAAAGAAGTTACCAAAGTCTAAAAAAACGTGGTTTAGTAGTAAATACCCCCATGGCAACTATTGTCCCATTGCAACTAGTTTATCAACAAAAGCATTCAGGTATCTAAAACCTTGTCGGTTCTTATAAGTTCAAGAATGGCCCCGGTGGGATTGGGTAGGGTTTTTTTTAAAAAAAAAAAAACCATTGATACTCATGTGTCGGCAAGAGTGTGGGAGCCTAAGCCACAAATTACAAAGGGGGACAAAGGAGAGGGATAAGGGGCCGGGTGGGGATCGAACTTCCAATCTTTTTTTTTTTTTTTTGAGAAAAAAGATCTTTATTTGCATCCAAATACTGCACACATACAAGCAACATACTCAGCCACCAATCCAAATTGACAGGATTGTGTACAGCCCAAAAAAACAGAAAAAGCACTACCAAAAGGACTAATCTCAGCCAAATTTTACAAGCACAGGAAGCAGACCCAGACAAAACCATACTTCCGAATCCTCAACACTCAGCACGGAGACTAACCCGAATGTCGAACCTGAAGCTTTCTTTACTCCTCAACAGTCTGAATGCACCACACAACACCCAGATCAATCCCTAAGGCCAGAGTAGCAAACGATACTAGTGCCACTCTCATAAGTCTTCGAACTTCCAACCTATTAGTTGGAAGCGGGGGACTTGACCACTAGGGTAAGTCTCCAACCCCTGTGGGATTGGGTAGTTTTGAGCATGTGTTACAGAATTTTTAAATATACAAACTAAACAAAATTATTTGATTATTGTGCTTGTAAAAAGCAATAGTTTGAGAGCAAACAAATTCACTAGCGAAGAATGGATTTGCTCAGAAACAACCCCAATATGATAACTACGCTGCGCACATCCAAACTCTTAGTGTAATACCCGAGAAATCAACATCGATTATTAAATCCGAAAAAATTAATTAATTGAGTTAATTAATTGGATTTAACTATCGCAACCGAAATAATTCCGGGAGAGCGGAATTAAATATTTTCGCACGATAGCAACTCGAAGAGAGTTATCGGAGTATCCAACAATCGGATAATCCAATATGATTTTTTTTAAAAGAACAAAAATCATATTATATAAAAAAAAAAAAAAAAAAAGAAAAGGGCCGCAGCCTGTGGTGGCGCGGTGGCCGCGCGGTGGCGCGCCACCAGCGCGCCACCATGCAGGGGCTGCAGCCCCTACGCGTTCAACGCGTTTTGGCGAGGTGAGGGCTTCTACTTCGAACTTGGATGCATGGAATCGAGCCACAATCATGGTCCAGACCCTTAGGAGTGTTTGGGGACTCTATTGGATGAATTTGGAAGTCTCTAGAAGGCTTACAAGTTGGGATAAGGTTGGATGCATGTTCTAGAAGCATTCATTGAACACCTTGGGAATTTGGTGGGATGAATGTGGGTTAATGGGGTGAAATTTCGAGAATGACTGCATTGAGTCATGTCTAATCTTCCCTAGGGGCTTAATGTCAGTCATTAGGAGCATTAAGCACTCTAGATATCAACAAACCAACCCCAAAATCACCCTCCACTCCCTTAATCCGAAAATCAGTTTTCTCTTGGAGTGTTGAGAGTTCTTTGAGTGTATTCATCTTGTTCTTGGGGCTTTGGTCGAGTTGAAGCATTCCAATCCCTTCTCCTACGTCTAGGTAAGAATTCTAAACCAATTCCTTGTTCTTTAATTCGGATTCTAGGCCCTAACATCAAGTTTCTATCCAAACACCTCAAAATAGGATTCGTTCGGTAGATCTCGGAGGTTTGAGGCTGTTCCGGTCGAGTTTGAGGATTCAACCATTGAAGTTTTCGACACTACACTCTTGTGAAGTAAGTTAATGATGTGCATATCGATTTTTAGAGTGTTTGGTTGAGTATTCTTTGAGATATGGTTCGAATTCCATCTTGTGCCAAATCTGTCTTTTAGGGTTTCTTCCGAGTATGTTTTCTTGTTGTGCCTTTCTCGTCTAGATCCGTTCATTTTTGGAAGAACTTGTCTAAATGAAAAATGTTCCTAATGTTTTAAAGATGATGTCTGTAAATTTTCATAATTTTTGGAATTGATTTGGTCGACGAAATCAGATCTGGTATTTTCTGCTATAGTTGATGACAGATTCAAGTTCCGAGCATGTTCAGTTTTGTGGTTCCTATTTCTCCTAGCTATGGTCGTTTTTGATGGTCGACTTCTTCATGAAAATTGTTCATCTATGTGTCTAGTTTACTACTGTTAAATTTCAGAATTTTTGGATCAATATTCGAATTGATATGGATTTTTGAGTAAGCTGTGGTCGGATGAACAGTGGTAATTGCACCCTTTTGAAAACAAGTTTCTGAAATGCATTTTTTTGAGTGACTTAGAGTCCGAATTGGCTAAGGCCTATTTCTGAGAAAAATGTTTATTTTGATGTTGCCTAGCACCTGTAAAATTTTCAGAATTTTTCACGAAGTTTTACTACATTTCCTAATTCGATTTTGAAAACTGCCACAGTGTAGTCTTACCGGTGAAAATTGGTTTCGTACGTTTCGGTAGATTTTGAGTCGATTGCTACTCTTTTACGAATCCTATGAATTCTGGAAATGTAGATATATGTTGTGATGATTAAAATGTGGTTTTGAAACTTTGTGAGTTTTGATCGAGTTAGATGTTCAATTTGGAGGGTAAGTGCACTTGGCGTGGGCTCGTTGGGCCGCCCCCTCTTTTTGGTGGCCAAAACGGCGCCAATGAAATATTGTTATGTTGCGTGATTGTATGAGTCTATACTCCTAGGTGTATCCGTAGGGGTTACCTGGGGCTCCGGAGTGTGTCTGTATAGGGTCCGCTGCTCTCACATTGTGGATACCGTCGGCTTGTGGACATAAGTGCCCAAGCGGGTAATTGATCCCAAAACGGCTAAGGCCCTGGATCGTTGATACCGGCAGCTTGTGGACATAAGCGCCCAAGCGGGTAATGGTTTGGATGTCCTCGATCAAAATGAACATTGGTGTGGTAATGTATAAAAGAAATCCCCGTAAATTATTTTTACTCGTTCGTTAGATTAAATTCCTAACTTTTAATTACTCTCCTAAATCTTTAAATTTTGTTATGCTATACGTTAACTTACTCAGTACCGTTTGTACTGATAAATTGTTATTTCCTATTTTTCGCAGAGTAAGTGTTGGCGCATTGGGATGGGACTTTGCAAGATTAAGGACTTGTCGCATTTTATAATTACTTTAAATTTCTGCACTTTGGACTTTACTATTGGACTTTGGACTTTGGTTTTTGGCCGCCTGTTTGGCCCCGTTTTATTTGTTTAGCTTCCGCACTGATTATTACTGTGATGCATGAGATACTCTGATTTTAATTCGGGCATGATTGAATAGTTTTTAAATTGTTTTGAAAAATTGATACAACTTAGCCTTAGCATTTTTCTAGATGAGCTCGACTTGGGTCGGGTCTTGTTTAGAAAAGTGTGGCGGTAATGCCCTGGCCTGGGAAATCAAATCCGGGGTGTTACAAAGTGGTATCAGAGCCAGGTTATTTTCAAGCTATTATTTTTCGGCCCACTATAGAGGCCCAAATTATTTAATATTATTTTTTAGCATTTTAAGTATTATTTCCATGGAAAAAGGGAATTTTATTTTTAAACCCATGGAAAAGTATATCTTGCAAATTCGACAAGTCTTAAAAACTTAGTACTATTTTGGGGGGTAGCATGTGCATTAACAAATTATTTTCATGTGTGGCATATCGCTTAATGTAAATTTGCATGATTAGATGGCCGACCCGAGGTTACAAGATTCCATCATGCGTTTATTGTGCTCCATGTCGGATATCACGCACGAACTTCGCCATATCTCTAGGGATGCCGCAAACGATAGAAATAGGATTGTGGCTATAGAGGAGAGGATGGAGGCTATGACCATTAGGAGTACCCAGATGGCTGCTCGCCATGATGCTCTTGCGGCCGAGTTCGAGGATTGCCGACACCACGTGCATATGCTTCAGGGACGCATCTTTGCGTTAGAGGAAGTCATTGTTGGGCTGCAAAACCAGCTTAACCCCGAACCCGAGATGGAAGAGGAGGAGGAGTTTGATCCCGATGAGTTCATTAACGTTGAGGAGGAAGAGGAGGACCCCGAGGAGGTTGTGGAGAACCCTCCACTGCCTCTTGATACCGACGAGGAGATCGAGGCTGATCGCCGGATGCTTGGCTATTCTCCCGACTACTTGATCTAGACTTTATCTTACGTTCTATCTTGTTGGACTTTTACCGCTTTTCGCTACTAGTTTCCTATCATTTCCGTATCTATTATCATCGCGTGTTGATTATCTTGATGGTACCACATTTTCTGTAGTGGTGACCTAGTAGTATTCGATGTAGTAGCCTTGTTATTAAATCGTTATCATCTAGTGGAATTTCGCACTTAGTATTCTCTTTCCTTTCTTGCCCATGTCAGTGATCTTTAACACTTAGAACCTATGAGATTGAGTTCTAACCCTAGTCTAACTTGACTATTAACTTTCATCTAACCGCGAATCTAACCTCTGCGTGCTTGATCATCAGAATGCCGCCCAGAGGGAGACCTAGAGCTGAGATCCCAGTGCATGAGAACGTTAATGCTCCAGCGGATGCGAACCCGCCGAATCCGGGAGTTCAAGCTAACCCCGCTCCCAACGCACTTGATGAGAGGTTGAGGACAGTTGAGCAAGTCCTCGTTGCTCTAGGAAACGCTGAAGTCAACCGAGCTCAAGCAGCAGTACCACCCCCAGCAGCTCGGATAAACTATCTGGCGATGGTGAACCCTTACCAGCCGCCTCATTACGAAGGACAGGAAGACCCCGCGAAGTTGGAGGATTGGCTGAGGACTTTTGATAAACTGCTTACTGCCATCAGGTGTCCCGCGAATGAGAAGGTTGGCGTAGCTGTGTACTACCTGAGAGGAGAGGCTGACGAATGGTGGCAAAACCACCAAGAAGGACTTGCTGACGGTGAACATGCCTACTTCTGGGAAGAGTTTAAGGAGATGATGAGGGAAAGGTTCTATCCCCTCAGCATAAAGACTGCTAAGTATGAGGAATTCATTCATCTCCGACAAGGCACTCAGACAGTTCAAGAATACTATGCGAAGTTTAAAGAGCTCGTCCGATTCGCTCCAAGGCTGGTACCAACCGATGCTGATAAAGCCCAGAAATTCGAGATGGGGCTGAATCTCAGCATCAGAGAGATCTTGGTTGGCGGACAGCACACTACTCTGCAAGCTGTTTATGATCGTGCAGTGGCAATTGCACGAGTACAACAGCTGAAGCGCAAGGATCATGGAGAGGCGAGCAAGGGCCTAAACACTTTCGATAAGAGGAATCGGAACAACAACTCTGGAAATCACTTCAGAAGGGGGAATGACCAAGGAAGGAATGATGGTCAAAGGAAGCCGGACAACAGAGAACTCAACCGAGGAGGCCAAGGAGGTTGGAGGCCGGATAACCAGGGCGCCTTCATACCCAGATGCCGGGAATGCAACCTTCCGCACTTGGTGCGTGAATGCCCAAGACCGGGGCATTGTTACCGGTGTGGCCGAGAAGGCCACATGAAGAAGGAATGCCGGACGAGGGAGGACCGCATTGACAAGAGATTGGACCTGATAAACCGTCCTCAGGGCAACAGGCCAGCCGGGCCAAACCAGCAGGACAACCAAGGGCAGAGATTCCCACAGGCACAGAGGCCACCTCAGAATCCAAACCAGCATGGAAATCAAGGGAGGCCAGTAGGACGCCTGAACGTGATAAATCAAGCGGACTTAGCTGCTCAAGGCGACGTGATCGAAGGTACGTTTACTGCTTTAAGCGTACCTGTCAAAGTCTTATTTGACTCAGGAGCGAGTTGCTCTTTGATTTCCACGAGAACTATATCTGCGTTAGATCTACCAGCGCCAAATAACATTAACTTAGGAATCCAATTACCATCGGGTAAGATAGTATCGTGTTCCAAACGATATGACGGGATCCCGATAGTAATCAAGAACACTGAATTCTTTGCGAATCTCATAGAATTTGACCTTAAGGATTTCGATATCATTTTGGGAATGGACTGGTTGACAAAGTACAAGGCTATCATCGAGTGCCAGAAGCAGAAGATCTCGCTGGCGAAGAGTCGCGGAAAGAAGGTCATTTACTATATGCAACCTCAGAAGAAGGGTGCCAAGATAGTAAATGCATTAAAGTTCCGCAATCTCATGCAGAAGGGATACCAACTGTACGCGTGCTACGTGCATAATCTGGAAGGCGAGGAGAACAAGATCGACAATATCCCCGTCGTGAACGAATACCCAGATGTATTTCCGGAGGATATCCCAGGAATGCCTCCTGAGCGAGAAGTGGAGTTCACGATCGATCTCGTGCCCGGAATCGAACCGGTGTCAAAGGCACCATATCGCATGGCGCCTGCTGAGATGAAGGAGCTGAAAGAACAACTAGAGGAGTTGTTATCCAAGGGATATATTCGGCCGAGCACATCACCGTGGGGAGCTCCAGTCCTGTTCGTGAAAAAGAAGGACGGCGGACTCCGATTGTGCATCGACTACCGAGGTCTTAATCAAGTGACGATTAAGAACAAGTACCCGCTACCTAGGATCGAAGATCTCTTCGATCAACTGAAAGGAGCGTCGGTATTTTCAAAGGTTGATCTAAGGTCGGGATACCACCAATTGCGTATCGCCGAGAACGATATACCCAAGACAGCTTTCCGAACAAGATATGGGCACTACGAATTCACCGTAATGTCTTTCGGTCTGACTAATGCTCCCGCAGTATTCATGAACCTCATGAATAGCGTTTTCCGAGAGTTACTAGACACATGTGTAGTCGTATTCATCGACGACATCCTAGTTTACTCGAGGAATGAGGAAGAGCATAGTAGTCATTTGCACCAAGTACTCGGACTTTTGAGGAAGAATCAACTCTACGCGAAGCTGTCTAAGTGCGAGTTTTGGAAGAATGAAGTCGCTTTTCTAGGTCATATAGTATCGGCTAAAGGAGTATCAGTCGATCCGGCGAAGATATCAGCAGTGTCTGAATGGCCGGCACCAACAAACCAGACCGAGGTAAGAAGTTTCCTAGGTCTAGCCGGATACTACCGAAGATTTGTGAAGGACTTTTCTAAAATTGCGAGACCGATTACGCAACTGCTGAAGAAAGGATTGAAGTTTGATTGGACAGCTGAGTGTGAGCAGTCATTCCGTGAGCTTAAGGGGAGACTCACATCAGCACCGGTTTTAGCGTTGCCATCAGAGACTGAGGATTATGAGGTGTATAGCGACGCCTCGAAGGAAGGTCTTGGTTGCGTGCTAATGCAAAACCGTAGAGTGATTGCTTATGCATCTAGGCAACTCAAGACGCACGAAGTGAACTACCCGACACATGATCTGGAACTGGCAGCGGTAGTGTTCGCTCTTAAGATCTGGCGACACTATCTATATGGACGAACTTGTCGGATGTTTACAGACCACAAAAGCCTCAAGTATATATTTACTCAGAAAGAGTTAAATATGAGGCAGAGGAGATGGCTCGAGCTGATCAAAGACTACGATCTGGATATAGCCTACCATGAAGGCAAGGCAAACGTCGTAGCGGATGCGCTGAGTCGCAAGACGAGACACACGGTGAACACGCTCATTCTACCTTCGGGACTGTATATGGACCTAGCTAAGTTAGATACTGAACTAGTCCATTATGGAACCGTGGTGGAGACAGTGAACGCCATAACAGTTGAATCTACCGTATTTGACGAGATTCGAGAAGCCCAACCGGACGACGAGAATCTTCAGAGGATCAAAGGAAGAGTAAGTGAAGGAAAGGCGGTAGGATTCACAATCCGTGAAGACGGAAGTGTTCGTTTTAAGGGAAGATGGTGCGTTCCTCATAAGTGCGAGGAATTGAAGAGGAAACTTATGGAAGAAGGCCACAGTACACCTTATTCAGTCCACCCTGGTGGGGATAAGTTGTACAAAGACTTAAAGAAAATCTATTGGTGGCCGCGGATGAAGAAGGATGTTGCCGACTTTGTGGCTAAATGCATAACCTGCCAGAAGGTGAAGGCAGTGAGGCAAAAACCGCTAGGATTGGTAAAGCCATTGGAGATCCCAAGCTGGAAGTGGGACAGCATCTCCATGGATTTTGTTTCGGGGTTGCCAAGATCTCCCCGAGGAATGAATAAGATTTGGGTAATAGTTGACCGGTTAACGAAGACCGCCATTTTCATACCAATGAAGGAAAATTGGTCGATGGATCAACTAGCTAAGGCATACATCGAGAACGTGGTCCGAAGGCACGGAGTACCGCATGATATTATCTCAGACCGAGATAGTAGATTCGTCTCCAACTTCTGGACTAAACTACAAGAAGCCTTAGGAACCCAAATCAAGATGAGCACAGCTTTTCATCCAATGACGGACGGTCAGACTGAGCGCACGATTCAGACGCTCGAAGACATGCTAAGAGCGTGTGTACTCGAATTCAAGGGAAGTTGGGAAGATCACTTGCCGTTGATTGAATTCTCGTACAACAACAGTTATCACGCTAGCATAGGCATGGCACCGTTCGAAGCGCTATACGGACGGAAGTGTCGTAGTCCGTTGTGCTGGACGAAGGATGACGATTCGGTAGTTGTGGGACCGCAGCTCATTGAGGATATGAATAGCAAGATCAAGGTGGTTCAACAGAAAATGAAAGCCGCGCAAGATAGGCAGAAGAGCTACGCCGACACTAGACGGCAAGAGTTAGAATTTGAGGTGGGAGACAAGGTCATGCTGAAAGTATCGCCCATGAAGGGGGTGATGCGATTCGGTAAACGAGGAAAGCTGAGTCCTCGCTACATTGGTCCGTACGAGATTTTGGATCGTGTAGGTACCTTGGCTTATCGTTTGGCACTTCCACCAGAGTTGTCGCGAGTGCACAACGTATTCCATGTTTCTCAACTGAAGAAATATGTTCACGACCCAACTCACGTGTTGCAACCCGACGTGATTGAGCTAGATGATGACTTGACATACGAGGAGTATCCGATCGAGGTACTTGATGTCAAGGAAAGGGTCACAAGAAACAAGACTGTGAGGATGGTGAAGATCCTATGGTCGAATCATGGCACCGAGGAAGCAACGTGGGAATTGGAAGCGGATATGAAGCAGAGATATCCCAACCTTTTCCGAAGCGAATCAGGAGCAGTTATGGGGACATAACTGCAGTCCTAAGGGGGAGAGGATGTGATACCCCGCGCAGAGTCGTCGCATACGAGGTAAGAATTTTAAATTGCAAGCCTCAATAATTTCTTTGTGCCAATTATTAATTTTCCGAAGTGCGACCCAACTTCGAGGACGAAGTTGATTTCTAAGGAGGGTAGACTGTAATACCCGAGAAATCAACATCGATTATTAAATCCGAAAAAATTAATTAATTGAGTTAATTAATTGGATTTAACTATCGCAACCGAAATAATTCCGGGAGAGCGGAATTAAATATTTTCGCACGATAGCAACTCGAAGAGAGTTATCGGAGTATCCAACAATCGGATAATCCAATATGATTTTTTTTAAAAGAACAAAAATCATATTATATAAAAAAAAAAAAAAAATAAGAAAAGGGCCGCAGCCTGTGGTGGCGCGGTGGCCGCGCGGTGGCGCGCCACCAGCGCGCCACCATGCAGGGGCTGCAGCCCCTACGCGTTCAACGCGTTTTGGCGAGGTGAGGGCTTCTACTTCGAACTTGGATGCATGGAATCGAGCCACAATCATGGTCCAGACCCTTAGGAGTGTTTGGGGACTCTATTGGATGAATTTGGAAGTCTCTAGAAGGCTTACAAGTTGGGATAAGGTTGGATGCATGTTCTAGAAGCATTCATTGAACACCTTGGGAATTTGGTGGGATGAATGTGGGTTAATGGGGTGAAATTTCGAGAATGACTGCATTGAGTCATGTCTAATCTTCCCTAGGGGCTTAATGTCAGTCATTAGGAGCATTAAGCACTCTAGATATCAACAAACCAACCCCAAAATCACCCTCCACTCCCTTAATCCGAAAATCAGTTTTCTCTTGGAGTGTTGAGAGTTCTTTGAGTGTATTCATCTTGTTCTTGGGGCTTTGGTCGAGTTGAAGCATTCCAATCCCTTCTCCTACGTCTAGGTAAGAATTCTAAACCAATTCCTTGTTTTTTAATTCGGATTCTAGGCCCTAACATCAAGTTTCTATCCAAACACCTCAAAATAGGATTCGTTCGGTAGATCTCGGAGGTTTGAGGCTGTTCCGGTCGAGTTTGAGGATTCAACCATTGAAGTTTTCGACACTACACTCTTGAGAAGTAAGTTAATGATGTGCATATCGATTTTTAGAGTGTTTGGTTGAGTATTCTTTGAGATATGGTTCGAATTCCATCTTGTGCCAAATCTGTCTTTTAGGGTTTCTTCCGAGTATGTTTTCTTGTTGTGCCTTTCTCGTCTAGATCCGTTCATTTTTGGAAGAACTTGTCTAAATGAAAAATGTTCCTAATGTTTTAAAGATGATGTCTGTAAATTTTCATAATTTTTGGAATTGATTTGGTCGACGAAATCAGATCTGGTATTTTCTGCTATAGTTGATGACAGATTCAAGTTCCGAGCATGTTCAGTTTTGTGGTTCCTATTTCTCCTAGCTATGGTCGTTTTTGATGGTCGACTTCTTCATGAAAATTGTTCATCTATGTGTCTAGTTTACTACTGTTAAATTTCAGAATTTTTGGATCAATATTCGAATTGATATGGATTTTTGAGTAAGCTGTGGTCGGATGAACAGTGGTAATTGCACCCTTTTGAAAACAAGTTTCTGAAATGCATTTTTTTGAGTGACTTAGAGTCCGAATTGGCTAAGGCCTATTTCTGAGAAAAATGTTTATTTTGATGTTGCCTAGCACCTGTAAAATTTTCAGAATTTTTCACGAAGTTTTACTACATTTCCTAATTCGATTTTGAAAACTGCCACAGTGTAGTCTTACCGGTGAAAATTGGTTTCGTACGTTTCGGTAGATTTTGAGTCGATTGCTACTCTTTTACGAATCCTATGAATTCTGGAAATGTAGATATATGTTGTGATGATTAAAATGTGGTTTTGAAACTTTGTGAGTTTTGATCGAGTTAGATGTTCAATTTGGAGGGTAAGTGCACTTGGCGTGGGCTCGTTGGGCCGCCCCCTCTTTTTGGTGGCCAAAACGGCGCCAATGAAATATTGTTATGTTGCGTGATTGTATGAGTCTATACTCCTAGGTGTATCCGTAGGGGTTACCTGGGGCTCCGGAGTGTGTCTGTATAGGGTCCGCTGCTCTCACATTGTGGATACCGTCGGCTTGTGGACATAAGTGCCCAAGCGGGTAATTGATCCCAAAACGGCTAAGGCCCTGGATCGTTGATACCGGCAGCTTGTGGACATAAGCGCCCAAGCGGGTAATGGTTTGGATGTCCTCGATCAAAATGAACATTGGTGTGGTAATGTATAAAAGAAATCCCCGTAAATTATTTTTACTCGTTCGTTAGATTAAATTCCTAACTTTTAATTACTCTCCTAAATCTTTAAATTTTGTTATGCTATACGTTAACTTACTCAGTACCGTTTGTACTGATAAATTGTTATTTCCTATTTTTCGCAGAGTAAGTGTTGGCGCATTGGGATGGGACTTTGCAAGATTAAGGACTTGTCGCATTTTATAATTACTTTAAATTTCTGCACTTTGGACTTTACTATTGGACTTTGGACTTTAGTTTTTGGCCGCCTGTTTGGCCCCGTTTTATTTGTTTAGCTTCCGCACTGATTATTACTGTGATGCATGAGATACTCTGATTTTAATTCGGGCATGATTGAATAGTTTTTAAATTGTTTTGAAAAATTGATACAACTTAGCCTTAGCATTTTTCTAGATGAGCTCGACTTGGGTCGGGTCTTGTTTAGAAAAGTGTGGCGGTAATGCCCTGGCCTGGGAAATCAAATCCGGGGTGTTACACTTAGGGGGTGTTTGGTTCGGGATATGGAATGAAACATGCATGTGTTTGGTTCGGGGCATGTTTCATGTGGGAATGCCACATTTTTACCGATGTGGGAATGTTAAGGATTTTGGGTGAAAATGTGATTCTCACTCAAAATGTAGGTAGTAGTATTAGATTACTACCTACACCTTACATACTTTTATACTAATTTGACGTTCATACCTCAACTTTTTATACTTATTTTATTTTATAATTTAGATATATTTGTATTCTAAAAAATAATAAATATATGAAATTGAATTTAAAAAAATCAATTGAAATTTTTTAAATTATTTAAACATATAGTTTTAATATATTATCATTTGCTTAAAATTTATTTATCTTCTATATACAAAATAAAAATAACAAGAACTTAGAGACAATAAATTACTAATTATCAAACAATATACTATATAAAAAAGTTTTTATTTTAAAAAATAAATCATTTTATATATTTTGTATTGTGTAACAAAATGACACATTTTTAAATTTGTTCAATTGAAATTCAAGGTCATTACAGTAATTACTTGGAACTGGAAATTTGAGATTCTCAATCTAACCAAACGCAATAATTTTAAAATATCGAAAAATGATATTTCTAGCAATCTGAGATTCTTAGTAATCTCGCGTTCTCAACAATCACATTCCCACTATAATTCAAATTCCCCTCCAAAGAAATGGACC